>CAJVPM010001432.1:0-12072 GCA_910592325.1 Scutellospora calospora | reverse complement strand
ACTAGAAAAAATTCTTAAACCAGCATCTGAAGAAACTCTTTCTTCTAAAAGCAACTTCAAATACTTTATTAAATCAATAGCAAGACAAGTTCTGACTTCTTTACTGACCTTATCTTCAATGCCAATTCAAATATTGACAAAGCAACTACAATCCTATTCGATATTATTCTCTCAACTTTCAAATTATTATTATTCAAATTTACAATAATTCTCTTCACTAAATTAAACTACCAAAAAATCTTATTATCCTTTAACACAATTCCTCTCTACACTATTTAAAACTTTAACTTATTTGCTATCAATCTTGCTCGAATTCATCTTTTTCTTCATGATGACTACAAAACTATCTATGCTAACAAATTCTTTGAGAATCTTAGCATTAAACCCAAAAGATTCTAATTATATTACTTTATCTCAGAAGATAAAATCTACTAACCTCTCTTCCAAATATAATACTACAACAAATTTAATATTAATATTTTTCTTAACATTCCTAAACAACAATTCTTAGAATCTTTTAGAATCCTCTTACTAAAAAAATATAAAGAAGATCTTAACAAATAGTTCAAACTCTTCTTTAAAATCTGCAAATGTCAATTTTCTACAATAGACCAAACCAAAACCTACAATTATATCAAACATGAAATCACTCTCAACCTTGCAAAGGCTTGCAAAAAACTTCTCCCTAATAACTTCAAAATAACTTCAATTAATTCTCTCTATAAATGTACAATCCTATATACCAAAGCTGCTCTTTTTTATATCTATATATGTACTAGTATAGACTGCAATATCTTGCCTACTGATACAGAACACACTTTTAAAAATATCTCAACCTCCTTCTTTGATTAATCTTTTACTAAATTTTTAGTAACCAAATCTTCTGAACCTTCTAAGGATAGAGTTAGATAGATACATCCTAAACTTAACTGTGAACAATTTCAAAAAGACCAACCAAATGAAGCATCATTCAAATTCATATACCAATCACTCTATTTCATAAAATAGCCAACTCAGCTGAACAAGAATTCATCAAACAAAACAATACTGCAACTAATATCAAAAGATATATCAACTATTTCTATACTTATCTTAAAGCCTTCCTTACAGCAGTAGCTATAAATAAAGGAATTTTTACTCTTAACTATCATAAAATAATTCAAAAAATCACTTTTAAATCTATAAATACATATTATCTTGTCAGAATTTTAACATACCTTTACTTATTTTAACAACTAAAACTTTTTATTACACAAATTTCTGCTAAGTATAGAGACAAATTCTACTCTCAAGCAGAAAAAATAATCTTTGAAAAATTCAATATACAATTCAATATCACTACTATCAATGAAGATATTCTATTCAATACACCATCCTCATCTCCAACTAAAAACAAAAACAATAAACAAACTTATGCTAAAAAACTCATTTTAAATATCTATACAACAACATCCTATACTTCTTTTTAATAAACTCTTCTGTAGAGCATATTAATATAACTGCCACTTCTAGAATAATAATATCTTCTACTTATTGTAGGCTATTTCTAGAAAAGAATGTAGTAAGTAGATGAGTAAACAAGTCTATTTATATAGAAAACCAATTTTATAATGACCAGATGCAATATACAGAACTGACTTTGGACTCTTGCATAACTGTAAAAACTGGTATACCGTGAGTAATTCTACAGAAGATTTACTCTTCCCTTCAGTCACCAATACATTATCTCATACTGAACAAAATACCTGTTTTAACAACTTCTTACTAATAAACAATCTTCTTACACTTAGCAAAAATAAAATACTTGATTTATTCCTCAAACACTTACAAAAACTATCATATCTACTTCTACTCAAAATCTCAATAAATATATCACAAACTGAAACTTATATCTACACAAATATAGAGGAACTAACACTTCCTAACCACACTGTACTCTCTCTCCAACTCTACTACAAACACTATAATTTACTAATCAAATAAAAATCAAACAACTACTAATTAACTAAAATACTCTCTTTGAATCTACTAATATTTCTAATCCTACTAACAACCAAACAACAAATATACTTTTTACAGAAAATGAAATACTAACACACATACTCAAAATTAACTCACTCAATACAAATAGCCTACATGAAAACTACAAACAACAAAGCTTAATAAACTATATTACAGAAAATCAAATTGATATATTTAGCATCTCAGAAACTTATCTAAATTTAAAAGTAGCAAAATTCTTTTTAATATCAAAAAACTTTTCTAACTACTAAAACTTCTAGGTACCTAGTGACTATTACCAAAGAGATATTGGAATTCTAATCCACAAACAAATAGCAAAATATATTAGAAAAATTCAAAGCTTCAAAAACTTTATTATTAAAATTGATCTCTATTTTAAAAGCAATTATATAAAACTTATTCAAATCAATTTTCCAATACAGGAAAAAAAACAACTATGCAAAGAAGTTATTACTTATCTAACACCTATTCTACAATCTACTAATTTTAAAATCATAGTCATAGGTGATCTAAATAGCATTCCAAACTCCAAACTAGACAGACTATCTCCAAAAAAAACCAATATCCCTGAAAACCAACTTCTCAAAATCTTCAAACACTAATACTTCTATGATATATTTCAACTCTTCTACTCTACTACTACTAAATTTACATATGCTCATAATAATAGTACAAGTAGAATTAACTAAGTGTGAACTAGCATTCATATTACACTTCTTGACTATACAAATATTCTTTCAAATTCTTTTACTACTTCAGATTACTCAATAACTACTTTCGAAATAATTATTTTCCTAAACAAACCTACTACAATACTATGCTATACAAGAACTTTATTTATATAGAACAAAATACAACTCACATAAATAAAAGCTTATCAATAACAAATAGAACAAAGCTTTAACTAACTTCTAAATCCAATTTAAAAATCACAAATACTGATGACTTTGACAATATATAGAACCAAATTAAAAAATCAATTAACAAAACAGCTTTCAAACATATTCCTTACAAAAAAATTAAAACTAATTCATCTCCTTTTACTAAATCAAACTCTATAATACCCCTACTATTTAACTAACTCAAAAATATTATCACTATCAAAAGATCTTTTAACAACTCAGATATCTCACAACTCTGCAACTCCTATACAAACAAATACTCATATAATACCCTTCTACCTAAATCCTACTAACAATTTCTAAATACAAATCAAAACTCTAGTACTATTCCAATTCTCTTAAAAAATGAAATCAAAAACTTAAAATTCCAAATACAAAAAGAAACAAAGAAACAAATACTAACAGAAATTCAAAACAAATTACAAGATAGAAACAACAACTTTACTAAAAAACCTAAACTCTTCTTTTGAAATACTCTCAAAAAACCAAAAAACAGTATTAACTTTGACTGTATTCTATCTAATAACAATTTTATTACTTAACTCTTTGAAATCAAATTATCTCTTTTTTTTTTTTTTGTTATTAAGGTGGCTTACATTGCTGAGTGAATTTTATTAGTTTGATATATGAGATCCCACATGGGGTTTCCTTATAGTTTGTAATTACATGAAGAGTATATAACAAGCTATATATACAACTTTAGTCATTGTCTAATTTAAGTAGTTCGCTATGCAGGCATTAGACTACCTGTTAGTACTACACTATGCTGCCATATCTGTAATCTGCCTGTGAGTTACCTATTTAAATATCAGTTTAATTAATCCATTTCTGTTACAAACTAATGTCACTGTAATACCTAATCATATACGTTAGCTAGCTCATCACAGATCTATTTTTCAACACTAGCTTAGATCCTTTCAGGATACATGTTGCTCATCATATTGTGAGCATGCAGAGCTCTGGTTAACCTCGAAGCAAACCTACTAGAGTGGTCTATATCTATTTTACAGACTCATCTAGCTTAAACCTTGTAGATATTCATATAATCTTAGTTTCTTCTGTAGTTTTCTACTGATATGTGTTAATCAATTTTTTCAAATATTTTACAAAGTAGATCTTTTCAAATCTAGTTAGCTACCAAGCTAGGTTGGTGCTGCTAATCTTTATCAAGAATACAGACTTACTCGTATCTATTCCAATCTATATCTTTTGAAACAGTTTCTTTTCAGATCAAGCATTAGCTGGTATGATTATTGAAAGTTATACTTCTTCACCAACTCAGAATTTTTACTATGCAAATCTTCTGCTTGTATATCTAATGCAGATTTATTTGTATAACATTACATCATACTCTCAATGTCAACGATTAACTTGATATAATACTATTTTTTATAGGGTTTTGTCACATCCCCTATGACTTCCTTTTCAGAAACAGGCAAAGTTTTCTATAAGTTTGATATACAGATCTAGGTATTATTCAAATTCATTAATAGTAGAATTTGAACATCAGACTTATTACATAGCAGTCTGACAACCCAACCACTATACCAGGTCACTGGACCTTATCCTAAATTTTTTGTTTATTTTTAGATATCAATTATTGAATAAACAATGTCATGTGATTATGAAACACTGATTGACTAATCTAATTTAATTGAGTCATCAATCTTTAGTTGTAAATCTATTTTTAGAATATGAAGGTTAAAAAATTTGGTTTACATTCAAGCAATAAATTATTATATTAATATAGGATAAAAAGTAAAATATATATAGATATAAGCTAGAACTTTAATTTGAACTGAAAATCATGAAATTAATAAAAAAGTATTAAAAATAGGTTTTCCTAGTCTATGACCTATATAAGATATAATAGTAAAAATTAATAGTATAGATTTTTACTATTACAAACAATATATATTATTTAACTAATAGAATTTCAAGATCTGTATGAAATAAAAAATTAAAAATTTAACAATATATACGTAATTACTAAAAATTCTTTGAAAGTAAACTAATTTTTGTTAAAAAAGATAAACTTATATTTAACATAATTCATTAAAATATTGTAAATATACATATCGGACATCGAACACACTCTTCCTGCTAATCATTTGTATACAAATACGTATAAATAAAAACTTGTAGTTACAGAGAAAACAACATTAAAAAACAATACTTGCAACCTTAAAGAAAAAGAAAGAGGACAAAAAGAAGCATATAGTCTCTTAAGAGGCTAAGGCCTCAGAAAGAAAGGCCAAGTAGATAGAGAAGAAAATTTGAAGAACTACAAGTGTTTTTTTCTTTATGGGTATTTTTTTGGGGGATTGCACTTGATTCTGTTGTGTAGATCCACTTAGTTATACAAAAACAAAACACATAATAGAGACAAACAAAACAAATATAGAAAAAGCCACATGACAAGTAGACACGTAGATATAACAAAATCAAAAAATAGACACGTGAAGCTTAAAACAGAAGAAAACTCTGAAAGAAGATTTATAAAAACAGAAGATATAGCAAAGCAGATACTTAAACTAAGAAGAAAATTAGAACAATATCAAAAAAAGAAAATAACTAAGTTTGAATTAAAAAGTCTTATAGAAATTAATAAAACATCTTTTAGAGTTGCAACAGAGCTAGCTGAACTAACAGGAAGAGATAGTTATGGGTTTTTGATTATAGAAAAAACACGATATCTGCTTGAAGAACTTAGTATAGAAGAAGCAAAACTCTATACTGAACTTATCGAGAAAGAAGAGTTCTTAGAAAAAATACAACAAAAAATAAATACAAAATAGGTAGAATTACTCAAAGCTAAAATAATTAAGAAGCAAAGACAACGAAGCAAAGAAACTATAATAAAGATAAGTCTACAAATAAAAGAAACAACTAGAAGAGTTTTATTAATACAACAGAAGGAAAAAAAAAGCTTTCAAGAGAAGAGCAAAAAAAGAAAAAGAAGAACCAAGACTCTAGAAGCAGTAAAGAAAGAAACGTAGAAAAATGAAAAATGGAAAAAATTTTAGAAGAGCTTAAAGAAGAGATAAGACCAAGAGTATAAGAAAAAGATCAAGATAGTCCTAAAAATAATAAAGAAGAAAAAACCAAGATATGAAGAATAATTTTAACTCTAAAGAGAAGAGAAGAAAAGAAAATAAAGTCTCGATAAAATAAAAGAAGAACAGAAGCTTGTTACCTCTAGAAGAATTGGAAAAGAAAAAAAAAGAGACAATCTAAAAGATATAACTTTCAAGAAGAAGTTTATTTAGTAATGCAGAAGAGTAATCAAAAAGAAGCTTATAGTATCACAAAAAAAGAAATACAAAAATGCAGAGAAGAA
This sequence comes from Scutellospora calospora, assembly GCA_910592325.1. NCBI lineage: Eukaryota > Fungi > Glomeromycota > Glomeromycetes > Diversisporales > Gigasporaceae > Scutellospora > Scutellospora calospora. Next base: position 5,808 of record CAJVPM010001432.1, on the reverse strand, counting down.
CTAAAAGAAGAAAGAATATTTGGTTTAATTAGAAGATCTGTAGATAAACCTAGTAAAAAAGTCTGGAAGAAAAGAAGAAAAAGGAAAAAATCTTATAAGATGAATACGAATAGATGGATAGAAAGTAGAATAAAGAACAGTAGTTTAGAAAAGATATTTAGAAAAATTAAAAATTTATAGATAAAGGAGGGTAAAGTAGTTAAAAAGATATAAAAGTAGTCATGATGGGCTGTGGTATCCATATTAGAGAATTGTAGTTACGAGATAGTAGCAACAATAATCTAGTATAAAGGTTACTATAGCAGATTATACATAGATATCTATAGGATAACTGGGTGTGTTAAAACTTAAAAAATTAGACATTGAAAAGATATATAATCATTTAATGATGTTTTCTTATACAAAACAAATTCTAAATAAAGTTTTGGCATGACTACTAAATTTAAAAAAAAAATATTGTAAATATATAGTAGAATTTTTTTTTTTCTCATTTAGATGATCTTGCTCTTCATTTTATTAGAAGAATCATCATAAAATAATACAGATAATATAAAATACTATATCTCAACATAATACTTTATTACTCTTCTTGTTACAATTTAGAACTAACTTAGTTACCCAAATGATACCCAAGTTCAATCTGCTGCAGAAGTATTTTATCACCTATTAGTAATATATTATCAGAGTAGTATAGGTTACTAATAATTAAAAAAAGGCAACTTTTAGTTCATATCAAGATCCTAGGTCTTTTTTAATTTAATCTAAGACTAAACTAAAAGTTGTTAATACCTAGTCTCAAGATAGAAAAAAATAAAAATTGTTACAAATAATAAAAAGCAGAAAAGCTATATACTATAAAAACTTAAGCTAGAATAGCAAGAAAAATTTATTAACAAGTAAAAGCTTGCTATCTAAATATAGGCAAAAACAAACAAAAAAAAAGAAAATAATACAAACAATAATTTTCTTTTTGATATAAAAAGAAAAAAAGAAAAGAAAAACTCAAAGTAGTTTCACCTAAAAGTAAGCTCAAAGGCAAGCACTACTATTAAAAATTATATATACTGTTGCTACTTATATATATATCTTTGTAGTGTTAACTAATTCTATCAAGTCTATTCCTTACTTGTCTAACAGAGCACGACTTTATATAATTCTCTAACAAAGACGTTAACAGATATTAACTTATAGCACATGGCTATATATATTTGTAAGTTGTTGTTATTTAGTAGTATACAACATGACTTTCCTAAAATAGACATAATATAAATATAGATCTTTTTGCAGGAATAAGCCAAATCTCTACTTTTTGCTATTGAAAAACAAAGGGAAACAATTCCAAATACAAAAGTCTAGTTGTTGTAAATAAAGAAAGTGATTCTTCAAAAAAACAAAACTAAGAAAGTAGTTATATACTTGACCTAGCACAAGTATAGTTAGAGTTCTTCTTATACTTCTTCTTTTCACTGTTAACATCTTTCTACTAAACTAACTTAAAGTTATCCTGCTAAAATCAGATAGCTAAAGGCAGTGTTGTATGCAGACATTATCCTATCAAAATTGCATGAATATGAACAGTCCTGAACAGTATCTCATGTTCTGAACAATGTCTCATATCCGTAATAGTTATTCCATATATATGGTTTATAAAACAATCTAATTGGCTAACATAGCTATTTTTATTATAATTTTAATTATCTAAGACAAAAAAATATTAGCAGACATGTCTAGGATGTCTCATCTTGAACTGTTCGCTGTTCATGTCTGTGTCCTATAACAATACTAGCTAAAGAGTCTAGTACAACTTTGAAACTAACTTGTTGCAATTTTTGCTACTAGCTTATCACAGCTTCGTAGTTTATTCTTCATATAGTTAGTTACTTTAAGTAGTTTTATTAGATAGTAGTACAAGAAAAAAAATTTTTGTTGTCTTGTTGTTTTGGTTTTGATAATTATCAGAAAGAGTTGTGAATATATAATAGAATCTAATATTTGTACTTACTGTAATATATTATGTATTGCAGAACGTTTCTCAAATTTTATATTTACTTACAATCTAGTTTAATTTTTATTGATAAAAAAAGCTAAATATATTTATTAATAAATTATTTTATTTAAAATATATAATTAATAGTATACTAATTTTATCTTGTTGAAATTTAAACAACAAAACCTATGTGAGTATGATTTATATTATAATAAGTATTTATATTTATATGAAGTATTAATAAATTAGAGTTTGGCGATCTTAGTGTAGTGGTTAGGTTGCCAGATTACTATACAAGAGATCTGAGGTTCAAATCCCACTGTCGACGAATTTGAATAATTACCTGGACTTTTGTACCTAACTTACAGTAAATTCTGCTTGTTTCTGGAGTTACAACTCTGTAAATCACATTGCACCAATGTCAATCAGACATTGGAAGTATGACGCAATGCTCGAGTTATATTACGTGAATAAATCTTGATAGGATCTATGAGCAGAAGACTTGCATAGTAAAAATTCTGAGTTTGGTGAAGTAGTACAGATTTTGATAGTTAAGCTAGTTAACGCCTAATCTAGTAAAAAACCTGAGTATGAAAGATATAAGATCGATAGATGTGAGTAAGTCTACTATATAATGTAGCCTAGTGCCTTGTATTAGTAGCAACACTAATTTGGCTTAGCAGCTAACTAGATTGAGAAGATCTACTTTGTGAAATATCTAGCTAGAACTTGAAGGACTATATCTAGTAGATAGCTACAGCAAGAACTGGATTTGTATGAACATTGACAAGGGTCTAATTCAGGTGAATCTGTAAAATAGATACATGACTACTCTGGTAGGAATTACTTCTGAAGTTAACTAGAGCTCTGCAGCTCATAATACGTTGGGCATACATATCCTGAAAGGACATAAGCTATGCAGAGAATGGATCCACAAGTGAACTAACTAGCTTAAGCAGTTGGTCATAGTAGTGACATTAGTTTGGGATGGGAGGAAGGGTTAATGATTAGAGTGTTTAAATAGGTAACTCACAGGTAGGTTGCAAGTATGGCAGTATAGTATAGAACCAACAGATAGTTGATCGTCTGTATGGCGAACTACTTAAATTAGACAATAACTAAAGTTGTATGTGTGGCTTGTTATACACTTATCATGTAACTGTAAAATCTTAAGAAACTGTTTATGTAATAGTTCTGTAATAACAAACTAATAAAATCTAATTAGCCAAGGAAGTGGCCTTAATAACAAAAAAAATTATTAATAAATTTAAAACTAATGATTTTTAATTTTATAAAACTAAAGAATTTCAATAGCATATAAATAATTCTTTAAATAGATTATTAATATTTTTTTCTAATTGTCTATCTGATTAAAGAACTAATTCAATAGAATCTGGTTAATAAACAATTCTATTTTTAGTTCAGATATCTTTTAATTGTTTATTAATAATTTGATATTTTTTTATTCTCATTGCTTTTTTTTTTTAACTTAGGTGATCTTGTTTTTCATTTTATTAAGAAAAATACTAATGAGTATTTAGACAATTACATAATATTAAAAATGAACTAACTATTCTAATATTAAAACTGCTCTTTTCATTGCAATTCTGAACTCACTCAGCTATCTAAATGATGCTCAAGTATGATCTGCTATAGCAGCATTTTTCCTCTTAAGATTAGAGATCTGTTATAGATATGTCTACTTGATCTTGATCTACAGAAAGCTACTAATAGCTCTTATTAAAAAAGTCTAATTAGTTTTGAACTTCAACTATTTCTCATGATCTGCACTTCAAATCTATCTTGAAATTTAGTTGTTTAACTTAGTTAATATCTTTTTTTGTTTCTCAGATATTGTTTCTTTTTTCTATAAATTTTCTAATATAGTATTTTTTTTGTTTAAAGTATTGAGTTTTCTTCTTTTCTTTCTTTTTCTTTCTTTTTCCACATATTGATTCTATTTTTTTTCTCTTAATTTGTCATTACTTTATAGTAAAATTTCCATAGTCTTTCATATAGATTTGTTCAAAAGATATTAATGAACTAAAAAATTTCTTGAGTAGACTTAGATCTGAAACTAAGCAGAGTTTTTATTTCTTTGCTTTGCTTTCTACTTATAAGGTCTTGAAGGTATAGTTTTCTTCTTTTAAGCTTTTCTTCTAAGCCTGTATCTAGTAGTATATTTATTAGACTTGAGCTTAAGACTGTTATATTTTATTCTTTAAATATTTTATATCTTAGTTCCTCTATTATGATTTTTTCTATATGTTTTCAAATCTCTTAATATATTTCATATATAGCTAGATAGTTAAATATTTTTTTTATTTTGTAATAGACAATATATGTTTTGCTTTGTATAGCTTAGATCTTCTTTAATAGCATATATCTTATATTAGTAGTAGCTTGTTTAGATATTTTATTCTAAACATTAGAGCTTTGCTTTTTTTAAAACTTGTACATCTTCTGCTCTGATAATTTTTCAATATATCCTATATACTTATTCAGTTTAAGGTCTTATCTAAGTTTGCTTCTTATTTTAAACATATTATATTATTTGTATTATTTAGCTTTGCCTATTCTATTTCATATGTTATTGCTATAGTAATTTTTATAAAGGATTTAATTAAATAGTCTACTAAGTTGTTTTTCTATTTGAGTAGAACTTTAATCTCATCTGTAATTATATCTTTTGGTTTGACTATTTTATATGAGCTTAAACCTAGTTTTGCAAGCTTATCTGCTTTGTCATTTCAAATATTTCTACTATATTCTTTAATCTTTATAAACTTTATTTCAATATTTTTTGCTTTGCAATATTCCTTTATTTGTCTAATTAGACTTTGGTTCTTAGTTTTGAAAAGTTTACAAATACTACTTGAGGGTTTGCTACTTATAATTTTTTCAATTGCTACTTTGCTATCTGTAAAGATTTTAACTTAAGCATTACAAAAAGCTGCTAAAATTGCTATTTAGATTGCTCTGAGCTCTGCTCGAGTTAATAAGGACCAGTTAACTATTCTACTATTAAAACTTAAATCTTCTATTCTATTTTTTTTCTCACTAACTATTACTCATCCTATTTCTATTTTCTTTTTTTTTGTCATCTCTATATCTTCATATACTAATAATCTGTCTGTATATATATTTAACACTTTCCTCTCTTTTAATTTTTCTACTATTTTATTCAGATCTTCTTGTATATTTTCATCTTCGATTACTCTTTAAATGATTGCTTCTTCTCAGTCTAGTATTCTTATCTGCACATTATGTTGAGTTTTTAGTTCTTCATTTGAATAGTACTCAGTATTTTCTAAATAAGCTAAGAGTAGTACTTCTGATATCGTTAAGTCTGCTTTATCTATTACTATTCTGTTTATAACTTGGTGCTATTTGCTTATAGACTTGCTAATTAGATATTCTGAGTTATTTTTTTTTTAAAACTATATTCTTCATACTTTACAAAGCTTGCTTGAGATATGTCTCTAGAGTTTTCAAGTTTCTAGTATGTTAATATAAATCTTTTATTAGTTTTTTTAACAACTTTTATTAAGACTAGAATACTTCTTTCTCTAAGAATAACTTACTCCTTCTTTCTTTTATCTTTGCTTATCTTTTGTTTACTTGCTTTAAAGGTTTTTCAATTAGTACTTAGAATTTTGAAATTATCTAAAACATCTCTTGAATTCTGATTTGCAAATATTTTTCCTTCAATTGATTTGAACTAATTTGGTTTACAACTCTTTTCTTTATATTCTCTTATCTATCTTATTTGTTTTGTTTGTCTCTATTATGTGTTTTGTTTTTGTATAACTAAGTGGATC
>CAJVPM010001431.1:0-12075 GCA_910592325.1 Scutellospora calospora | reverse complement strand
ATTCAGAACAATAGGGTAGCCATATTTGTTCATAAATTTTTAGATTAAGTTTGAGAAACAACTTAATAGTTATCTGTAAAGCTAAGTGGACTGAATTAGTATATATTTGAATTGTTTGAATAAGTGCATATGGTAGAAGTCCTTTGAGTGAAGTATATAAGTTAATTGTATTAAAGGAGCTTGTAGACAGCTGGAGTAATAGCTGATACATAATTAGATTTTTTAGTATGAGAGATTGAGATTGAGTAATTTCTAAATTTGTGTTGTTAAGAGTTTTGGTAACAGATTGTAGGATTATTTCCTGTAGTATATTAGTATAATAGTCTGTAATCCAGTAGAGTTCCAAGTCTGTTTGGTTGCATTTAAAGCATTTGTTATTTGATATTGTGTTTGGGTAGTATTTGTGTAGATATGATAGTGTTAGTAGTTTATTATGTAGTAGTTTAATTCAGAAAGTTTTAAGTTTACTAAATTTGAAATTAGTGAACTTGCTTGAGCATTTGTTGTTGTTGTTAATATATAACCATGTTGAATTCTAATCAATTTCATCATATAAGTGAGCCCATTGTTAGTTGCGATTCTGTGATAACCACATTGCAAGAATATGGGCATTGCAGATTGTTTTGATGAGTTTGCATATAGATTGTTCTATGGTAGTATTTTTTTATACAATATAGAAGTTAGGATTATAAAGGTTAGCATGTTTAAATTTAAGAAGTAATAGTGTTTGGTGGTTTTGTGCAAGTGTGTTAGCTATATTGTTCAGTTTATTATCACCATGAGCTGTAACTTTATAGAGTGAGATTGTGAGTTTATAGGATTTGATAAGATTAAGTAGAGTATGCCAAATTGGCCAGTTGTTATAAGAGTAGTAATGTGATAGATTTGTGATTATTTGGATGAGTTTTTGGTATTTGGATATTACAGATTATAAATCTGTATATATATCAACTTTGCAGTTATGAGGAGCTATGCTAATTGCTGACAGTATTGTAAGCAGTTCTGTTTTGTATGATGAAGGCCAGTGTTGAACTTGTGCTATAAAAGAGTTTGTAATAGAATTGTTTTCAACTTGTACCTATCTAATACTCATAGAGTATTGGTTAGTCATCAAGTTTCGAACAGATCTATCTGTATAGAAAGTTAAGTTTGTAGAATTAGAATTAGATATTGTAATATTATTTAGATAGTGAGATAAGTTATTAGAATTGAATATTTCAAAAACAGGATTGTTGTAGATAAGAATATTTAGAGAAGGAGGTATATATAATAGATTTCTATTTGCAGTAGCATATATCAAATCCAGGTAGTTTGCATTAAATCTAAGCATTGAGGTTTAGTTATTTGAGGTTTTTCTCTCCCAAAATTTTGTTGATAGTATAGCTAAAATATCAAATGTATAGTGATTTTTAATTCAGTTAAAGTTTAAATTGTATCCAGAGCAGGAGTTGCATATTAAAGATGGAGTTAGATAATATTCTGTGTATGAATAGTCAATATTATGTATTCAATATGTAATAGAGGTTGTGTTAGATTGAGTATTAAATAAGCGAGTTTTGCTGATGATTACTAAACTATCATTATCGATTGTAATTAGCCACAGCTTATTTTGTTTTCCAAAGTGACTAGTAGTATAGCTAAAATAGTTATTAGATATAGATGTAAGTTGTTAAGTAAGTTTTCTTGAGTAAGGGTTTTCAATTAAAGTATTTTCAAGATATTTAAACCAAGTTAGTTTTTTGTCTTTAGGTAAATAGCCAATTCATGGAGATAAGTGTTCCTATTCCAGAAGAGAGCTATTGTCTATAGTAGTCAGTTGGTCTAAATAGAGTATGTTTTTTGTTTTGAGTTGTTTTTTAAAAGTATTATAGGCATCATGTTAGTTGAGTAATAGTTCAAAAGGATATGCATTATATATAATAGTTTTTGGCCATATTATACTTGAGTGTGCTTCTATTTGCATATTTAGATGTTGAAGTAGCTAAATAATTTTAAAATTAATAAAATACTTGTTTTTTCTATTGATAGTTGGATTAGAGTGTTGAAGAATATTTGTTGTAGACCACAAATTGTTTTATAGTTGTTGAATACGAATTTTTGTAGTTGTTCCTAAAAGATTAGGATTGTTAAGTCGAAGCAAAAATTTTGAGATATGATGTTGGAGCTGTATATTCCAAATATTTTTAATTCTATAGATATTATGGTTAAGTATAGTACTATTTGAAATGCTTCAAGATAGGTTTGATTTATGCTTGGCTATAGTTATATATGTAGATAGTATCCTTTCACAAGTTGTTTTTGACAAAACAATATTATGAATTCAGTATTCAAGAGTCAAAATTATTATATATTTATAATATAAGCTACTTGTTTGTCAGTTATTTGTTTGGTTTTGAGTATGTTAGTAAGGTTGTTTGATTTCTGAATGATTAGATTTGTTTGTTGAGTCTGTTGGTAGTTTGGCAGGAACTAGCATCCTAAAAATTTAAAAGAAGTATTTTTTGGTTATAGAGTAATTATTTGTTGTAAGAAGTTAATAGATATTAGATTTTTTGAATTAGTGCTAAGGATAGATTTAAGTAGGTTAACTTGTATATTAGCTATTATGAAGAATAATAAAGCTAATATAAGAATTTGTTCAAGTTCATTTTTTGATAGTGCTATTCATAGTGTATTATCCATAAATGTAAGAATAGAAGTTGATATTTATAGTTGTTGTATTTGTTTCGATTTAAAGTATGTAATCTAAGAAACTTCTAGATTATAGCCTTAGTATTTTTTAGAGATTTGAGATATTAAAGGATCATAATAGATACGCTATAGAAGAGGTGTAATTGTTTCTCCTTGATCAATTCCATTTCTAACTGAGTATGACTGTATTAGTTCAAAGTTAGTAATGACTTTGTTAGAGCAGTCAGAGAGCAGGTTAAGTATAATTTAAATAAGTTGAGGTGGGAGCTGAATTCTTTCAAGTGATTTTTGAAGTAAATTTGTATTGATAGAGTCATATGCTTTGCTTATATCTTGAAATAGTAGCCAAAGCTCTTTGTTGTTACAATATGAATCTTCAATGATGTTGTTAAAAATATGGATTGGAGTAGAGATACTATTTCTAAGAAGAGCAATATAATTAAGTGGTGATAATATTTGTTTAGACATTAAAGAAATGCTAAGATGGTTTGTGAGTATTTTTGTAATATCTTGAATTTCTTTCAAATATATATTGTTTTTATCAATATCAATATGGTATTTAGTAATTGATATATTTATTATTGTATTATTATTAGATATGTTGGTTGTTTTTTTTTTGTTATTAAGGCTACTTTCTTGGCTGATTAGATTTTATTTGTTTGTTATTACGGAACTATTACATAAATAGTTTTCTAAGGTTTTATAGTTATATGATAAGTGTACAACAAGTCACATATACAACTTTAGTCATTATCTAATTTAAGTAGTCTGCCATACAGACGATTGATCATCTGTTAGTTCTACACTATGCTACTATACCTACAACCTACTATGAGTTACCTATTTAAACACTCTGATCATTAACCCTTTTCCTATTCTAAACTAACATCACTACTATGACTAATTACTTAAGCTAGCTAGTTCATCTGTGAATCTATTTTTTGCATAGCTTAGGTCCTCTCAGAATATGTATGCCCAATATATTGTAAGCTATAGAGCTCCAGTTAACCTCAGAAGTATACCTACTAGAGTGGTCTGTACCTATTTTATAGATTCACCTAGTTTAGACTTTTGTAGATGTTTGTATAACCCCAGTTCTATTATAGCTCTCTACTAGTTTTTTGTATCTATCTTCTTGGATATTTCACGAAGCAGATCCTCCCAATTCAGTTAGCTACCAAGCCAAGTTAGTGTTACTGATCCTCTCTGTAGAATAGATTTATGCACACTTGATTCAATCTGCATCTTTTAATGATAGTTTCCTTTCTGGATCAAGTGTTAGCTAGTATAGCCATCAAAAGCTATACTACTTTACCAATTTAGAATTTCTACTATGCAGGTCCTCTGCTTGTAGATCTTATCAAGATTTATTTATGTTATGTTATGCACTTTATCATACTTCCAATATCCGAATAATATTAGTACAATGTGATTTACAGGGTTACAACTCCAGAAACAGATAGAGTTTACTATAAGTTGGGTACAAAGATCTGAGTAATTATTCAAATTCATCAATAGTGGGATTTGAACCCCAGACCTCTTGCATGGCAGCCTAGCAACCTAACTACTACACTAAGATTACCAGACCTGATATGTTTGTTGTTGTTGTAATAGGAGTGTTGTTGTTGTTATTGTTATTTATAAAGATGTTGTTGTTAATTATACTAAAGTAAGGTCTCTTTTCTACTTTTTGGTTAGTATTCTTCAATATTTCAGTATTTTTGTTATTTTTGTTTAGTAGATTTGAGTTGTAGTTAAGTTTTCTTTTAGTTAGGTTCTTTTCAGTAGGAAGTTTTCTTTATCAAAAACTGTAAAAATAATTTTTATTTGTTTTGGCACAGTAGTAAAAAGTTTAGTATAGGAAAGAGTTTTTTTTTAAGTACTAGTTTATTTTTTCTCATTCTTGTTATCTATTCTTACTAATTTTTCTTTTTTATAAATTTATATTTCATTTCAAGTTTGTAAAATAGTACAGGAATAGATATTTAGACTTGGTATTAATATTATTGATAATTACCAGTTATTTTTCTTGTTCTTGTTCTTGTTTATTCTTTTACTAATTCTTTTTTTTTTGTAGGTTCATATTTCATTTTAACTTTATAAAATAAACTAGAATAAGTATTTGAACTTAGAATTAGTACTATTAATAAGTACTTGTATATTTTTTCTTATTTTTATCATTATTTATTTTTTTTACTAACTCTTTTATTTTTTGTAAATTTATTTTGTTCTAAGTCCATAAAATAGTATCAGAATAAGTGTTTGGACTTGGAATTAGTACTATTGATAAGTATTAGTTTCTTTTTTTTTTTTATTCTTTTGTTGTTTATTCTTTTACTAACTTTTCTTTTTTTATAAGTTCATATTTTATCTTGAGTTTGTAAAATAGTATCAGAATAGATATTTAAACTTAAAATTAGTATTATTAATAAATACTAGTTTGTTTTTTCATTCTTATCATTATTTATTCTTTTACTATTCTTTTTTTCATAGGTTTATTTTATTATAAGTTCGTGAAATAGTATTAGAATAGGTGTTTAGACTTGAAATTAATATTATTGATAAATATTAGTTTGTTTTTCTTATTCTTGTCATTGTTTATTCTTTTACTAACTCTTCTTTTTTTTATAGTTTCATTTTACTCTAAGTTTGTAAAATAGTACTAGAATAAGTATTTAGACTTAGAATTAGTACTATTAATAAATATCAGTTTCTTTTTTCTTATTCTTGTCATTTTTCATTCTTTTACTAACTTTTCTTTTTTTGTAGATTCATATATTATTCTGAGTTTGTGAAATAGTGCTAAAATAGATATTTTGATTTGAAATTAGTATTATAGTAAATACTAGTTTGTTTTTCTTATTTTTGTAATTGTTTATTATTTTACTAACTCTTTTTTTTTCATAGATTCATTTTATCTTGAATTCATGAAATAGTGCTAGAATAGGTATTTGAACTTGAAATTAGTATTATTAATAAATACTAGTTTGTTTTTCTTATTCTTATTATTATTCATTCTTTTATTAACTCTTCTTTTTTTATATATTTATATTTTATCTCAAATTTATGAAATAGTACTGGAATGAGTATTTGGATTTAGGATTAGTACTATTAATAAGTATTAGTTTTTTTTTTCTTATTTTTGGCATTGTTTATTCTTTTACTAACTCTTCTTTTTTTATAAATTCATTTTGTTCCAAGTTTATGAAATAATACTAGAATAGGTGTTTAAACTTAGAATTAATATTATTAATAAATATCAGTTTGTTTTTTTTGTTCTTGTTATTGTCTATTCTTTTACTAACTTTTTTTTTTATAAGTTTGTATTTCATTCTGAGTTCATAAAATAGTGTTAGAATAGGTATTTGAACTTGGAATTAGTATTATTGATAAATACTAGTTTGTTTTTCTCAATCTTGTTATTATTTATTCTTTTACTAACTCTATTTTTTCATAGGTTTATTTTATTCTGAGTTTATAAAATAGTGTTAGAATAAGTATTTAGACTTAGAATTAGATTATTAATAAGTATCAGTTTCTTTTTTCTTTTTTTTTTTTTTTTTTTTTTATTAAGGTGGCTTCCTTTGCCGATTAGATTTTATTAATTTGTTATTATGAAACTACCCTAAGGTAGACTCCTAAGGTTTTATAGTTATATGATGAGTGTACAACAAGCTACATGTATAACTTTAGTCATTGTCTAATTTAAGTAGTCTGCCATACAGACGATTGACTATCTGTTAGTTCTACACTATGCTGCTATATCTGCAACCTGCCTGTGGATTACCTATTTAAACACTCTGATCATTAACCTTTCCTCCTATTCCAAACTAACATTACCACTATGGCCGACTGCTTAAGCCAGCTGGCTCACCCGTGGATCTATTTACTGCATGACTTAGATTCTCTCAGGATGTGTATGCTCAACGTATTGTGAGCTGCAGAGCTCCAGTTAATCTCAGAAGCATACCTACTAGAGCAGTCCATGCCTATTTCATGAATTCACCTAGCTTAGACCCTTGTAGATATTCGCACAACTCTAGTTTCTACTATAGCTCTACACCGGTGTGTGTTAATCAATTTCTCTAGATATTTTACGAAGTAGATCCTCCCAAATTCAGTTAGCCACTAAGCCAGGTTGATGCTGCTAATCTTTACCATGGATACGGACTTACTCGCACCTATCCTGATCTACATTCTTTGAAATAGTTTCTTTCCGGATCAAGTGTTAGCCGATGTGATCATCGAAAGCTATACTACTTCACCTACTCAGGATTTCTACTATACAGATCCCCTGCTTATACATCCAATGCAGATTTATTCATGTAATGTTATGTCACACTCCCAATGTCAATGATTAACTTAGTGCAATGCCATTTTTTACAGGGTTTGGTCACATCCTCCAGGACTCCCTTTTTAGGAACGAGCAGAGTTTTCCATAAGTTTGATACACAGGTCTAGGTATTATTCAAATTCGTCGACAGTGGGATTTGAACCTCAGACCTATTGCATAGCAGTTCGACAACTCGACCACTATACTAGGTCACCAGACCTTATTTTTTTTTCTTGTTCTTATTATTGTTTATTCTTTTACTAACTTTTTTTTTTCATAGGTTTATTTCATCTTGAGTTTGTAAAATAGTGCTAGAATAGGTATTTAAACTTGAAATTAGTATTATTAATAAATACCAATTTGTTTTTCTTATTCTTGTTATTGTTTATTCTTTTATTAACTCTTCTTTTTTTCATAGGTTTATTTCATCCTAGATTTGTAAAATAGTGCTAGAATAGATCTTTAAACTTAGAATTCATACTATTAATAAGTATTAGTTTTTTTTTTTCTATTCTTGTTATTGTTTATTCTTTTACTAACTTCTTTTTTCATAGATTCATATTTCATTCTGAGTTCATGAAATTATACTAGAATAAGTATTTGAACTTGAAATTAGTATTATTAATAAATACTAGTTTGTTTTTCTTATTCTTGTTATTGTTTATTCTTTTACTAACTCTTTTTTTTTCATAGATTTATTTTGTTTTGAGTTTATAAAATAGTGTTAGAATAGGTATTTGGACTTAGAATTAGTACTATTGATAAGTATTAGTTTTTTTTTTTGTTCTTATTATTGTTTATTCTTTTACTAACTCTTCTTTTTTTATAAGTTCATATTTTATTTTGAGTTTGTGAAATAGTACTGGAATAGGTATTTGAACTTGAAATTAGTATTATTAATAAATACTAGTTTGTTTTTTTTGTTCTTATTGTTGTTTATTTTTTTATTAACTCTTCATTTTTTTATAGATTTATTTCATCTCAGATTTGTGAAATAGTATTAGAATAGATATTTAGACTTAGAATTAGTATTATTAATAAATACTAGTTTGCTTTTCTTATTCTTGTCATTATTTATTTCTTTACTAACTCTTTTTTTTCATAGATTTATTTCATCTTAAGTTTGTGAAATAATACTAGAATAGGTATTTAGACTTAGAATTAGTACTATTAATAAATATTAGTTTCTTCAACTATCAATCAACTTTTCCTGATGATTACTTGAACCTATGTAGAGCAACACTAACCTGTAGAAAAATTTGGAAAATATAACAAAAGGATACATAACTCCTTCTAGTAATATAATGGAATTAAAATGCTCAGCTTATAGCTTTTAAAAAATATTGTCTTGGGGTTGTAGCCTGTATTATATGTCTAGAAACTTTTGAATAGAAGTAGCATCGCCAGAAGCTTTTGTCAAGTATTTTTGTTTGTTTATAAAAAACAAATATATACTTGCTCTATTATTATATTCCTCTAAAGTAACACAGTCTTATAGTCATTACAATATACTCTACAAGCAAGGTTTTATTGAACATATCTTTTGAACTTTCTCTCTTACTGGCTTCATTGTTATTTTGTTGTTGTTTTTTTGAGGCAAATTGGGGAAATCAGCTACCTCCTCCAAAGATCTACTGATCGACAAACCATATTGAGAATTAGCCTACTTACATTCAGATATATGTAAACAAACACTGTTAGCTGAAGCACATGTCAGAAGAAATCTGTATAGATAGCCATCGGAATCACATTCTGAAGTAAACTCCTCTAGGTGCAAATTAGACCTTTTTTAAGTTATAGCGAAAAACATAGAAGAGTAGCTATATACAATTTTTATCTGAGCTATACTGGGAGCAGTATAGTATACTATCTTATCTTCTTGTGTTTTCTTTTTTCTTTTTTCTTTTTCTCTTTATTTTGTTTTATACATCTAGTCTAGTTTGTTTTAACCTATAGCAGGTTTTTTTTATAGTCTAGTTATTTAGTATAGATCATCACCACTTAGATCTTATACAATTTTTATTTCTTTCACGTGTTAGTTAGATTATATTCTATCTTTCTTTTTAGAGTAGTATTTAGAATTAAGGATAGGATAGTCTAGCTAGGGTGATCTTGATACAGGCTGGTAGTAGCCTTCTTTTGATTGAGACTAGGTAGACATATTAGTCATGCATCTAGTTTCAGGAGAAAAATTATGCTGCTGCTGCAGATCGCACTTGGGCACCATCTGGGCAGCTGAGTGAATTCAGAATTGCAACAAGGCAGGCATACCTTAAATTAGAATTTTTTTCTTCTTTTTGTATTTGTCTAAATGTCTCTATAATATTCGCCTAATAAAATGAAAGGTAAGATCGCCTAAGTTTAAAAAAAAAAAAAAAAAAAAAAAAAAAAAAATTTATGATCTATCAATTCAAATTAACTAATTTTTATATTCTTAGAATTATCTCATTAAGATAAATTGAATAGTACTAAAATTATTTAATTCTAATTGCTATATTACAAAATAATTAGATTCAAATATTATAAAAATTAAAGTAAATATTATAGTCATAAAGAGTATTATAATTATCTATTATAATATTGTAATCTATTAATTCAAATCAAACTATTTTATCTATTTGATTTATCTTAGTAAGTTAATTCAAATAGTATAAAAATTGTTTAATTTAAATTACTACATCATAAGATATTAATGTTTAAATATTTTATAAATTGAATTTTAAAAAAATAAAGCTAAAATATTCAAATATCAATATCTTATGATATAGTAATACAAATTAAATATTTTTTTAAGATCTAATAACCTAGTATAGTAGTTAGATTATTAGACCATTATATAATAGAACTAGAGTTTAAAACTTACTATTAACAAATTTGAATAATACCTAGACCTGTATACTTAACTTACAAAAAACTCTACTTGTCTCTGAAAGTGAATCCTAAGAGATATGTTAAACTTTGTAAAATAAAAGTTGTACTAAGTCAATTAGATATTAGAAGTATAATAATAATATTATATAAATAAATCTATATTAGATATATGAGCAAAAGATTTGTATAGTAGAAACTCTAAGTTGATAAAGTAGTATAGCTTTGATAATTATATTAGCTAATGCTTGATCTAAAATAAGACTCTTTCAAAAGATATAGATTAGAATAAATATGAGTAAGTCTGTTTTATAAGAAAGATTAGTAACACCAACTTGGCTTAGTAGCTAACTGAATTTAGAAGAATTTATTTTGTAAAATATTTAAAAAAATTTTATAATATATATTAGTAGAAAGCTATAATAGAAACTACAGTTATAAAAGATCTAGTGATCTAGTATAGTAATTAGATTGTCAGACTACTATGCAATAGGTCTGGAATTCAAATCCTACTATTAATGAATTTGAATAATTTCTCAGATCTTGTGATATATTATAGTAAACTCTGTTTATTTTTGGAAATATACTTTTGTAAATTAAGTTGCATCAAATCGATCAAAACTTAGAAGTATAGTATAATATTATACAAATAAATTTTAATAGAATATATGAGCAGAGAACCTGCATAGTAGAAATTCTAAGCTAGTGAAGTAGTACAGCTTTCTAACAGAACTACATCAGCTAAAGTCTAATCTGAAAAGGAAACTTAGTCTAATAAAGGTAGAAGGTTTTGAGGTCTCTGAGTGAAAGATAACTAAGACTAGCTGAATACTAAAAAAGAATTAGATTAACTAACTAGTGGAAGACTACAGTAGAATCTAAAGTTATATAAATATCTACAAGAGTCTAAACTAGATGAATCTGTAAAATAGGTATAGACCTCTCTAGTAGGTTTACTTTGAGGTTAACTAGCTTTGCAATACTAGCAATGTATTTGATATAATATATCTTAAAAGAACCTAAGCTATTCTAAATAAATAGATCTATAATAAGCTAGTTGACTTAAGTAGTTAGATGTTGTGATGACATTAGGTTGGATCTGTATAGATTAATGAACAGAGTGTTTAAATAGATAACTTATAAGTAGGTTACAGATATAGTAGCATAGTATAGAACTAATTAGGTAGCCTAATATCTATGCAGTGAACTACTTAAAATAGATAATAACTAAAGTTGTATATGTAGCTTGTTATACACTCTTCATATAATTACAAATAGTAAGGATTATTAATATATAATCCTGTTGATAATACTAATAAAATTCTTTTAGCAATGTAAGTTATCTTAACAACAAAAAAAAAAAGAAACTGTAGTTATAAGATTTGGTAATCTTAGAATAGTAGTTAGATTGCTAAATGACTATACAAGAGATCTGAAGTTCAAATTCTACTATTGACAAATTTGAATAATTACCTAAACCTTTTGTATCTAACTTACAGTAAACTCCGTCTGTTTCTAGGAGTTATAACTCTATAAATCATATTGTACTAATGTTAATTAAATATTAGAAGTATAATGCAATATTCAAATTATGTTATATAAATAAAGCTTAATAGAATTTACAAGCAGAGAACCTGCATAGTAGAAATTTAGAGTTTAATAAAGTAGTATAAATTTCAATAGTTAAGCCAGTTAACACTTGATCTAGAGAAAAAACCTGAGTATAGAAAATGTAGTTTGAGCAAATGCAAGTAAGTCTACTATGTAATATAGCCTAGTACCTTGTATTAGTAACAATACTAACTTAGCTTAGTAGCTAACTAGATTATGAGAATTTACTTCATAAAATATCTGAAATCTTAAAGAACTATATCTGGTGAAGAGTTAAAGCAAGAACTGAATTTATATAAATATCAACAAGAGTAACTATAAGTTTTTTAATTGAGTCGGATATTGGAAGTATGACGAAGTGCATAACGTTACACGAATAAATCTTGATAGAATCTATGGGCAGGGGACCTGCATGGTAGAAATCCCGAGTTGGTGAAGTAGTACGGCTTTCGACGGTCACACCGGCTAACGCTTGATCCAGAAAGGAAACTATCGTCAAAAGATGCAGATCGAGTCGGGTGCGCATAAATCCGTTCCACGGGGAGGATCGGTAACACCAACCTGGCTTGGCG
>CAJVPM010001430.1:0-12076 GCA_910592325.1 Scutellospora calospora | reverse complement strand
TTTAATTAAACTATTAATAAAGATAGAAACATGGCCTCACCTTGGCTTTGCTTAAAAAAAAAAAAAAAAAAAAAAAAAAAAGAAAATCACTACTACTTAAAAATCATTTAAATATAAAAATACTGCTACTTAGTAATTATTTGTCTATATACTATATGAAAATCACTACTACTCAGAAATAAATTATTTATTAAAACACTATTACTTAGCAATTATTCATTTATATACTATATAAAAATCACTACTACTCAGAAATAAATTGTTAATAAAAATACTGCTACTTAGCAATCATTTATTAATATACTATGAAAATTACTATTACTCAAAAATAAATTATTTATATTATATATTAAAAATACTGCAACTCAGAAATAAATTATTATTATTCAGATTATTTTCAATATATAAAATTTACAATTTATTAAATATAAAAATATAAAAATATAATAATAAAATAAATATAAAATATAAAATAAAATATTCTTCTCTTAGAGCTTCTTCTTCTTTTATCTCTTTTTTCTCTTCTGATAATTCAACTTCAATATTAATATCTGTTAACTTTAAGGCATCTGAATTTTACTAGTATTTACACTTTTACTAGTACAAAGCTCTTTTTTCATAAATATACTACACTTTTTTTATAATCTTCTCTACTAATTCTTATTCTTTTGATAGTCTCTTCTCTTCTATCACTTTACCCTTCTCTTTACTCTTTTCTTTACTCTTCTTTTTACTTTTCTCTTTGCCTTTTTTTTACTCTCTTTAGCCTCCTTATTCTTCTTAATTTTTTCTTGTAATTCATTAATTAATATTAACTTTTTTTGCTTACTTTTCTAATATCCACTTCCTCTACTATCTCTACTTTCTTCTTTTGTTTTTCTTGTTTTTCTTGTTCCTCTTGTATCTTTAACTCTGACTCTAACTCATATATCTATTTTGGCAAATTACTCAGTTTATTAATAGTATAAACTAACTTGGTATTATTATAAGTTTATTTGTGAGTTAGTTGTTTGGCTTGAACTAATTTAGATATTCTGTTCAAAGTCTGTTGCAACAAATTCTTTAGCTATTATTTTATAAAAATTATAAAAATAGTTAAAAATATATAGATTAAATAATTTGATATGCTGAATACTATTATTAAATAGTATTCAATATATCAAATAGTATTAAATAGCATTCAGCATACCAAATAGCATTATTAAATAGTATTCAATATATTGAATAGTACTATTAAATAGTATTTAGCATATCGAATAGTATTATTAAATAATATTTGATATGTTGTATAGCATTATTAAATAGTATTTGACATATTGAATTCTTTGTTAATAGTTTCTAAAATATTTTTTTAGCAAATTTGATTAGTATATTTAATAAATAAATAACAAAACAAACCTTATTGAACTACTATAAATACTCATAAACATAAATTAAGTTTTGATCTGAGTTACTAAAATTACTTTTACTCACTTCTGATAAGTACATATCAGTTCTAGCAAGTAATTCCAAAAGTTTATCTTTTTCATATTTTAAAATATGTTTCATATTTTGATTAAAGAGTGATTAGATACTCTTAATTCTTCAAGCTTTTTTCTATAATTGCAAATAAGATAAAAAAACAAAAATACAAAAAAAAAACAAAAAAAAATAAAAAAACAAAAAAAATAGTAAATACTTTGTTGAGCCTGCTATTTGTATATAATTATTGATTATTTGCTTTCAACTTTCTAGTTTCTTACATTTGAAATCTATCTTTTTAATAGCAGTATTAGCTGTTCAACTGGCTCTACACTTTTTTCTTATTGGATTATATCTTAGGGCTAACAACTGTAACAACTCAGATACTAGCTTTATTAGAATTTTTTTATTAGCTTCACTTTTAAAGATTTTATCTACCTTTAGTTTGTACTTTTTAGATACTGTCTTTAACAGTATTTTTATTTTATCCTAAAATATCAACAGTATAAGTATAAAAAAATAAAAGAAGTATATAAAAAAAAAAAAAAAATTAGAAATATATAAAAAAAAAATATAATTTGATATTACTTGGACTGCCTTCAAATCTTCTTTCTTTATAGTCTTCACTTTTCTTAGTAGCTGGCATTTTTCATCATTATTAAAGTCTTAATTTTTACTATTAATTTATTTAGACACTATCACTTCTGACTAATATTCTGAGCTTTTACTTAAAAATTTATTAATCTTTAGCAATACCTAAATCTTCTCCTTTACAATACAATTTTTGTCTTTTAATTTTGTTATCTTCTACTTTAATTTAGTATTTTTATCATATAATTTTGTGTTTTCTATAAAATCAATTAATAAAAAAAAAAAGATTTGTTAAAGTTTCATTAAAAAATTAATAAAAAAAAATTTCATTAAAGTTTCATTAAAAAAATAATATACAAAAAAAAGCTTTTAAAAAAATAATAAAAGTTAATAATAATATACTAGCAAAGTTTTGAATTTAAATTCAAAACTTTGCTAATATATTTTTTTCTAATTCTAAAACTCTGCTGATATTTGTTTTTAAAAACAAATATCAGCAGAGTTTCAGATTTAGAAAAAATAAAAATAAAAAAATAAAAATGTTAAAGTTTAGTTTCAAATCTTCTTCAACTTCATCAAAAGGCCTTTTTGCAGATTTTAGATCACTAGCAACTATGCTTTCTAGAATTTGAAGTGTTGAATAATTTTTTTTATGCTAGCTAGGAATAAGGGTTCTACTATAGACAAAGTGATAGAAGTAGTGAGCAAGGAAGTAGTTTGTAAGATAGAAGTTGTAGAGGAAAAGATGAGAGTGCTTACTTAGAATGATCTATAAGAAGTTAAGCCTAATTTAAAGTTTATCAAAATAGAAGTAATTACTTAAGACAATTGATGAGAAGATTAGCTTAATTTTGAAAATTTAATTATAAGTGATTCTTCAGAAGATATAGTTCTCAAAACAGAGAGACTTCTAGAGACTTATTTGAAAAGTTTTTTTAATAATTGTTTTTGTAATATGATAAAGGAGATAACAATAAAAAAAAAAAGCAAGAAAGTGAGTATAGAAAAAAACTAAAAAAAGAGAAAATACAAAAAAAAAGAGAGAATATAAAAAAGAGAAAGAGTAAAAAAAAGAGAAATAGCAAAAGAGTAAATATAAAAAAATAATAATTTGATGATTATAGTAAATTTATACTAAGATTTTTAATACTATTCATGATAAAAAGTAATTCTGTTTAAACAAAAAAGAGCTAAAAAAGCTTATATGAAGTAGTAACAAAAAACAAAATTTATGAGAAAAAACTTTAGTTTTTATAAATTTTATACTGAAATGTTTTTATATATTTGTGTAATATATTAAATAATGCATAATCAAAATTTATTAAGTAAATTTCTTATAAGAATTAGATATAATTAGTAAATTAATTTTGTACAACAAAAATAATAATTGAAAGTTTCTATGTAATTGAATTTGATAACATTAGTACTAAAATTGCTAAAATATTTCTTTTTAATTTCATGTATTTCTATAATATATTAGACAATATATAATTAAAATTTATTAAGTAAATTTCTTATATAAGATTAGATATAAAGAGTAAATTAATTTTGTATAATAAAAATAATAATTAAAAGTTTCTATACAATCAAATTTGATAATATTAGTACTAAAAATTAATATTAGATGTCTATAATAAGAAATTAAAACAATTTTTACTAATTTGATCAAATTTCTAATCTACTATATAAAAATAAGTATAACAAATATTAATTGTAGCTATTGCTATTATTTGATTTTGTAATAATTAACACTAATCAATCTATTAATCATTATTTAACTAAATTAATGTTATTTGTCATCATAATTTAGCTATTGAATTTGATTTTATTATACTAAATTTGATTTTATTATTTCAGTTATTATGTAATAATTTTATATGTATATATAAATTTAGCATATCAATTTTCTTTATATAAAAGTATACATTTATATTAATTTTCTTTACAAAACATATTTGACTTTTAAAAAAAATTTACTTTTTATTATTTTTATAACCTAAAATCTAAGAAACATATCATTAAAAAAATGTTCAATTTCATCTATCTTAAAAGTAGACATACCTAAAAAAACAACTAAAAAATAAAAAAAAGTTATTTGTAATTGTACTAGTTGTAATAGAAAACTTGGTAATTATAGAATAAAACTTGCTTATGAGTACAAATCTTAAATATCTATAAAAAGACAAAGATTAGATTTATTTTTGAATATATTCTCTTTGTTACTGCAACTAAAGCAAGTATCTGAAAGTTCAAGCTCTTTATAAGAGAAAACTTTTAATACTTTAACATTTTTGAAGAGCGAATCTAGTTTTAGCTTAGAGCTAAAAATCTGCTATTAACTCAAACTATGTTCTTTGATATCAGTAGTTTAGCTGAATTTAGTAGAACATCAGCAATGAATAAAGATATTAATAAGACAATTAAGATATACAAAAGATGATAATTTTTCTAAAACTAGTACTAATTCTGAAAAAAAAAATAACAAAAATGTAGATATTTTTGAAGACTATTTAGCATCTAATTTTGATCTCCTGTTAGATTTTACTAATATATCAGCAGACCAATCTATATGAATTCTATTATAGATAATAAATTTTTAAATACAATTCAATTTATCTAATATTGCAACTAATACACTTCTAAAGTTTATACGACTTGTATTAATTGAATTAGTGATATCTAATTTAATGATTTTTGTATATTATTTAGATTATCTAACAAATTTATTAGTTTTGTAGCATATCCTAAGTATCATAAATTATATAACAAACAGGATATAATTGATTTTTAATATAATAACCAAAAATTAGTTATGAAGTGTTCATATATTGAATTTCCTGATTTAATAATTAGAAGAAAGAAGCTTTAAGTACTGATTTATTTATACAATTTAAATTGTTAAATAGAAAAATCATAAATCAGCTAGAGATAATTTTTCTATTCAGTCTAATTAGGCAACAATTAGCTAATTTTTACAACTATTCAGGCTTTAAAAATAAACTTTGGTATTAGGTAAATTGATCAAGTTCTCATAATCTTTTATATAATATTTATGATAGTTATATCTAAAAAATATTCAAAGATAAACTATTCGATAAAGATTTAAAATTATTTTTTTGTGCTGAAAAAGCAAATTCTCATTTAGATTTGATGATCAATCTTGCAAACTTGCTATGTAATATTTGCTTTAAGTATAAAAATATACTAGTTCTTAGCATATTACCTGAGCTAAATAAAGTAAGTTTACAAAAAATAAACTACTATCTTTTTTAAGTTGTTGATAAATTAGATTCTCTTTAGCAGAATATAGTATTAAAATTAACAGCTGTATCTTCAGGAAAAAAAAACAATTTATACAGGATTAATATTAGTTTTATGTGATATTCTAGCAGTCTGAAAGTTATATAAGTATATTTAGCATTAGTAATATATCATCATTGTGAGAAAAAAGCTAATTATATCAACAAAAATTTAATTTTAGTAGCATGCAAAATATAAATGAATAGTTTATTCAAAAAGATTCAGAGCATATCAGCAAAAAGCTCTTGAATAGAGGTATTGTAAATCTAATGAAAGAGAAAGCATTTTGTTAAAGATGAAAGAGTCAGATAGTCTAAATTACTTCATTTAAACTATTTTAATTCTATTTATTATGTTATTATTGACTCAATATATTGTATTTTTTGTATTGCTAAGTAGATTATTAGGTGATTATGAATTAATGAAGGCATATTGATATATAGTATACTAATGAAAATGCAAAGTATGATAAGTGAATTCTAAATATCATCAGATATTAGTAGATTCTCTAGAAATATAGTTAGTAATGAAGGATTTGTGAACTTTACTACTGATCAATAGTGAAATTTTTTTGCAATTTATACTACTGTTGTTCTTTAAAAATATATTTCAAACATAGATTAACAAATTTTAGTACATTTTGTAAAAGTTGTTAAATTTTAGTATATTGAATTCTGAGATATGATATGATGCAAGAAGCTCACGAAAGGTTAATTAAACTAATAAAGTTAATAGAGAAAAAATATAGACCTGAAAAAATTACCTCAAATCTTATCTTTCATTACATTTATATGAATATATATATGATTATAGTCTGTTCTATTCATTTTGGTATTATTTATTTAAAAGGATGAATAGAATATTAAGATTATTGCTAAATAGTAATCAAAAGATTGAGTTTAAACTTATGTAAAGATTGTTAAATAATAGTTAAATTGTTAGTTTAAAAACTTCAACTCCTAACTTAAAAGGTCTGAAACTGTTAAATAATAGGTCTTTTGTAAAGTTTCTTTTAAATAATGATAAATTTTCTCAAACAAAATATACTAATTTTTATTAAATATATATAATATTCAAAAATTAGTTATTACTAGTTCTGAATAGTTTCCTAGTAAATTATTACTACTATAAAAACAGAATATGATCATTCCTTCCAAAATATTAGATTTGCTTATGAAATATTATGAAGGTATATATATAATACAGAATTTTAGAAAATCTTTTACTGATAATTTAGATGAATCTATTGTAGTTCAAAACTAAGCAAAACAATATGGAAAATATAGAATTAGATCTAAAATATTTGGTTCTAATATGTCTTTTTAGAATATAAAAAGTTTATTTGTTTTGGCTTAGTTTGTAAATACTGATAAAAGTATCAATTCATATCTCAAACAAGTCTAATACTTTTTTAAACACTTTGTAAATCTGCTAAATAGACTTATAGAATATAAATTATCTATATTAGATAATATAAACCAGTTAATTTATAATACTGTTACAAGTGTTAGCCTTCTTAATACAATACAAGTAACATAAGATATGAAAGAGAGGCTCTCAATGGTGTTCAAGTAGAATATTACTTTACTGTAGTAGTTCATTACAAAGTTAATGAAAGAGCAAATATTATATTTTATTTAAGATATAATATTGATAATACAAGACTATTTATTAGTTTATGTGCTAAGAGAATTCTAATATTAAAGAGATTGCAAAGGTCAAACCTAATCTGAGGCAAAAGAAAAAAGAAGGGTTTATATAGCTTTTATATTAATAGTAAGAATTGTAAGAATTGTAAAAATTGTAAGTTTTGCTAAAGTTATTCCTAAAGTAATTCAAAAACTATATATTCTACAAATATAATTTATGGCTTGTTTAGAAGGTCTAATTGATCTGAGTCTAATAGTACTACTTAAATCTCTATTAAGCTATTTGTAAAGGCAATATTAAATAAAGTATATTCAAGAAATCAACTAATTATAATAATAAAATACTAATAATAAAATAATAAATAAATAATAGATAAAACTCATTTTATAACATTTTTGTTCTCTTTAAAAATAAGCACTGCAAATTTAATTAATTCTATAAGTTTTAAAAAATCTTCATCACTTAATGCTTCTAGGTTACTAAAAATAATTTTGGTAGTAGAGCAGAGTTTATTCAATTCACATATCTCAAAAATTCTGTAAACTCTTTCAGTACATTTTTATACTATGTTAGCTCATCAGAATTCTAAGAATATCTATAAAGTATTCTGAGTATCTCTTATTCTTTGTCTATTATCTGCTATACTTTCTCATAACTGTTCTAAGTAGTAGCATACTTCTAAAGTCTTAATAGGTTGATTTTGTTATTTTTCTCAATTCTCTATCTTTAATCAAGAGATAATTTCTTTAAGCTTTTCTTCTCAAGTTAATTTAACTAAAGGATTTATTCGAGTAAAAACTTCAGTTTTCTCTATTATTAGGTTATAATGAGTTTAGTGAGAGTATCATTAGGAAGTATTAAATATTCTGGTTCTTGAAAGAGTTATTCGTTAAGGATTTCTTTATTCAAATTTTCTTGCTACAAGAGCATAGTTGTTTCTTCTATTTATAAGAATTCATTTAGGTTTATACTAGGAAAGAGATTTTCAAATTCTTCTGATCTATTTTTTATTGTTTGATTTAGGATTTTTGTTTCTCTTAGTTTTGTTATTGTTAAGAAAATATTTGTTTTGTTCATTACAAAAACTTGATTTCCTGTTAAAACTAAACTATAGTTTGTTACAAGAAGGTCTTGATTCCAAATATTTAGGAATTCATATTAGGCATTTAAGATCTAGAGTTGTAATTGTTGAGTGTCTTGGATATTTATTTTTAGAGTATTAATTAAAAGTAACTATTTTAAAGAATTTCTAATTTAAGGAAAATTGTTAGAATAAGGTTTATATTTATAAGTTTTGATATATTACGAGAGATAAATCCAAAATATTTCACAAATTTAGCATATAGGTTCTACTAAGTTTTGAAAAATTTTCTCTAAAAATCTTATTTGTCTATTACTATTACTAGTTACTAATTTTGTTTTTTGTAATATCTAGCTAATCTGTCACTATTATAATATTTTAATAGTATTTTTCCTTCTAAATTTTGGAGTTTATAAGCTCTGTTATTTAGTTTTGATTGTATCATAAAGGGTCTACTTCTTTTGTCTTCAAATTTAGCTGATCTAAAATTTTCTAAATCTTTTCTTTATACTCAAATTTAGTCTCTAATTTCAAATTCTTCTTTCTGAATTTTCATATTAAATCTAACTTTCTGTTTCTTTTAGGATTTTTCTATATTTTTACAAACTTTACTATGTTAATAGAGAAGTTTATTTATTAACTCAAATACTCATTGTAATATACTATTTTCTAAAGTTATTTCTTTGTCTATATCTATGTTTTCTATAGGAATAAGGGCTTTAATTAGCATTTTAGCTTACTATCCATAGGTTAATTCAAAGAGAGTATATCCTGTTATAGAATGTTTTTTTATCCTATATACAAATAAGATAGCAGGTATATATATATCCTAGTCTTTATCTTGTTCTTTTACTTTTGCAAAAGAGTTGCAAAGTGTTTTATTTAATCTTTCTACTATTTTATTTGTTTGAGGATAGTAAGGAGAAAAAAATATATGCTTAATCAAAAACTTTTTACAAAGTATTTTGATATTTCACTAGCAAAATTCTTTCTATTATCTGAGAGCATTACTTGAGGTGCTCTATATCTACAGACAATATCTTCAAAAATAAATTTAGTGAGAGTTTCTGCACCTATATTTGGTACTGTTTTAGCTTCTAGCCATCTTGTCAAATAGTCAGTAGCAACTATAATATAATGATTATTTTGCTTAGTAATTGGAAGAGATCTAACTAAATCAATTCTAATTCTTTCAAAAGCTTATTCTATTTGAATAAAATAGAGAAGTTCTTTTTTCTTTGTCTTCTCTCATCATTAGCATATTTCACATGCTTGAATATAATTCTCAATATACTTATACATTTGGTCTTAATAGTATAAGTTTGCTATTTTATAATACATAGCATTTATTTCTAAATATCTAGCTATTGAAGTACTATGTATCATGTAGAGAATAGATTCTACTTCAGTTCATCTGATTACTTGAATTAATTTATCTTGGTTCTTTCAATTCTTTTTATATAATATTTTGTTTCTAACTTTATAAAATCTAAATTGTTTATTTAATATCTATTTTTCAAAGTCTGTTAAGTTAAAGAGAAATTTATATGTTTCTAAATATTCTAAAAAATTTTGGTAATAGTCTAAATATATTTCTTTAGAGTTAAAGAGTGATGTGTCTGAGTCTCTAATCTAGAAAGTGCATCAACATT
Source organism: Scutellospora calospora (assembly GCA_910592325.1). NCBI lineage: Eukaryota > Fungi > Glomeromycota > Glomeromycetes > Diversisporales > Gigasporaceae > Scutellospora > Scutellospora calospora. The sequence goes on along the minus strand of CAJVPM010001430.1, from coordinate 2,341 downwards.
TGAATGTTTCTGTTTAGGTTTGTGAATCATAGTAAAGTAATAAAGTTGTAATTTCATCATCTATTTGCCTAATTATCCTTTAGGTTAGGAGGATTTTAAATATTAGAGAGCTGAATAGTCAGTAACTAAAGTAAAATAATTTGTTCCAAAATATTTATATAAGTATTCTATTGCTTATACTATAGCAGCATATTCTAATTCTGTTGCTTCATAGTTAACTTCTTCTTTCTTAAAACTTTTACTTGTATAAGCAATATAGTATTTTTTTCTATTGTCAGCAACTTGACTTAAAGTTGCTCCAAATCTATTATAGGAGGTATTAGTTAATAGAATAAATTCTGCTTTATAATTTTAATAGATTAGAATAGGGGCTATAACTAATCTCTGTTTTAGCTTATTGAAAGCTTCTTGTCATTATTGATTCTATTCATATTTGGTATTTAGATGTAATAGCTAATTTAGAGGTTAGGCTATAGAAGAAAATTCTTGTATAAATCTTCTATAATATTCAACAAGTCCTAAAAATGAGTGGAATTGAGTCATATTTGTAGAAGAAAGGATATTTTGTATAGCTATAATCTTTTTTGAGCTGGTAGGATTCCTTTAGCTTTTATAATATATACTAAGAAAAGTAATCATTTCATCCAAAAAGTACATTTTTCTAAATTAAGCTTAAGTTTAGCTTTTCTGATTCTAGTAAATATTTTATGTAAATATTGAATATAATTTTTAAATATTTGTGAAAATATATTAGTGTTATCTAAATAAACAACAATATATTTATAGACTATGCCTTAGTAAATCTAATTTATGAGATGTTGAAAAGTTGCAAGTATATTGCACAATTTGAATAGCATTATATTGAACTTGTAAGTACTATATTTAGTGATAAATTCTGTTTTCTCTCTGTCTGCAGGATACATTATTACTTGCTAATATCTACTCATAATATTAAGAGTAGAAAAATATATAGCTCCTGCAAGGAAGTCTAAAAGTTCATCTATACAAAAGAGAGGTAAGAGTCTTTTTTAGTTATTGCATTAAGTTTTCTATAGTCTATACAAAATCTTTTCTTCCTATTTTTCTTCATAACTAAAACAACTAGGATGCTCATAAGCTAGTTAATTTTCTAATTAGGTTATTATCGAGTATCTGTTGTATCTCTTTATTAATAAAAACTTGTTTAGTAATAGATACTGAATAAGGTTAAGAACTTATTAGAGGCATGTCTTCAGTATATATCTTGTGAGTTACTAGATTAGTTCTTTCTAGTTGAGTAATATCTTTTGCAAAAAGGTCTGCAAATTCTCTAAGTAGTCATTTGAATTTTGTTTCTTGGTCTGAGATTAACATTCCTGTTTTTGAGACTATTTCTTGAAAGAGTGTATATATTTCACAGATATTTGAAGATCATATTCAACATCTTTGTAAAGTATTTACAAGAATCAGAAAAGCTAGACTTAAGCTTAACTTGGAAAATTATACTTTTTGAATAAAATGATTACCTTTCTTAGAACATATTATAGAAGTAAAAGGAATCTTACCAGACCTAGAAAAGATTATAGCTGTACAAAATATCTTCCCTCCTACAAATGTAACTCAACTCTAATTATTTTTAGGACTTGCTAGATATTATAGAAGATTTATACAAAGATTTTCTTCTATAGCCTAACTCCTAAATTAGCTATTATATCTAAACACTAAATATAAATAGAATCAGTAACAACAAGAAGCTTTCAATAAACTTAAACAAAGATTAGTTACAGCCCCTATTCTAATCTATTCAAATTATAAAGCAGAATTTATCTCCTCAACTGATGCCTCTTATGATAGATTTGAAGCAACTTTAAGTCAAGTTGCAGACAATAGAAAAGAATATCCTATTGCTTATGCAAACAAAAGTCTTAAGAAAGAAGAAGTTAACTATAGAGCAATAGAATTAGAATGTGCTACCATAGTATAGGCAATAGAACATTTTCATAAGTATTTTGGAACAAATCATTTCACTCTAGTTACTGATCACTTAGCCCTTCAATAGTTAAAATCTTCTTAGCCTAAAGGACGATTAGGAAGATGAATAATAAAATTATAACCTTATCACTTTACTATGATTCATAAATCAGGATGAAAACATTCTAATGTTGATACACTTTCTAGATTAAAGACTCAGACATATCCTTCTATAACCCTAAAGAAATAAATTTAGACTATTACCAAAATCTCTTAGAATATTTAGAAACAGATGAATTTCCTCTTGACTTAACGGACTTTGAAAAATAGATATTAATTAAACAATCTAGATTTTATGAAGTTAGAAACAGAATATTATATAAAAAAAACT
>CAJVPM010001429.1:0-12084 GCA_910592325.1 Scutellospora calospora | reverse complement strand
TGTGATAGTTCCGTAATAACAAACTAATAAAATCTAATCGGCCAAGGAAGTGGCCTTAATAACAAAAAAAAAAAAAAGAAGTAAAAGAATACACTAGTCATTATACTTTTGTAATATCAGATAGTCAAATTCCTGAAGCTATTCTTGAAAAAGAACTACAAGCATTCAAGCTTTAGTATTATTTTTGTATATTGTAGGCAGATTATTAATTTTTATATTTTTAAAACATCATAATCTAGTATATTTGCCAATTATAAGAGGAGGTAATTTGTAGAATCTATTAGCATTTGTATATAATGCAACAGAAAGATGTTTCTTATTCTTTTTGCACTTTGTAATTCATCATATTGCTAAGGTTCGATCTGGCTTCAACCTACAATAAAAAAATTATTTAAAAAAAAAAATTCAATTAAAGAATTTTTTTTTTAAAAAAAAATCTACTAATAAAAAAGCTTTGTTTTATCTATATTATATATGTAGTCAAGAGAATATCCAGTACATTTATTCTATAACAATAGTAAAGATTCAATAACAATATTCTCATCAACAGATGATGCTTCTCTATGAAGCTTTATTTGATGAATTCTATTTTGTTCTTTAAATTTTTGAAGCTATCCAGCTGAAAAATGCAACTTGCCTTCAGGAATATCAAGTTCTTTTGCTAACAATTTGGCCTTTTTAACTATTATAGCATCACTTAAAATAGTACAATACTAGTATATTAGTATAAATTCCTTAAGTACAAGTTCAAGCTCTAAGATAGCAACAGCTTTATGATGTTTAGCCTCTGGACTTGTAACTTCATTTGAAAGTCTTTAATCCTTAGTTTGTAAAATTTGTATAATTGTAGACTTATTAACTTTAACTTCTCATTTGTTTTTAATCCACTTTACATATTTTAAATAGGTTCTCTTATTATCATAAGCATAGATACAGAATTCAAATTTTTGGGTATTTGTTAGAGTTGTTCTTTATGGCATTGCAAGAAATATAATTTAAGAGTTCTTTTTTTTTTCTTATAATAATAATAATGTTTTACTATTATTAAAATTTATGCTTTCATTTTTTTTTTATTTTTTTTTTTATTTTTTTTTATTTTTTAATTTAAAAAACTTATTGAAAGCATTAATTAAAAAAGGTACTGTAGTATTGAGACTAGGTTTTTCTTTTTAGGCTTATCATTTACTGGTAATAAATCTATGAATCTTCTCTTTTATAACCACACTTTTGTGATGAGTTACTTGTTTTAGATAAGTATAGTGATAGCTATAGCTAGTTTTTTGATGATTGTAATAGTAAAGAAAAATTTTGTTAACTGTTTAATCATATTGTTTAACTATAAATTATCAATTAATTATATTAATCATTTAATTATTTATAGTATAGTATAGTATTTAATCATTTAATTTATATTTGATATTTATATAAAAGTACTAATCCTGAACTTATATTATAATCAAAAACTAGATATTTAAAAATTTCATAAAATAGATGTTATGTGAAAAAGATTTGTTGTACAAATTTAGATATGCAGCATTACTATCAAAATGCAAATTTGAACACCAATTTAACAATTTTTAATCATCTATAAAACTCTTGATTTGTTTAAATGTATAATTAAATGATGATTGAATTTAAAAGTTTTTTTTTTTTAACTTGATTCTACTTTTATATAGGACCAATTTTAAAGTTTATTTTATAATCTTTATAAAAGTTAAATTAAATTATGTAATTTCTAGTAGTTTATTTAATTAAACTAATTTAATTACTTTAATTTATTCTTATACTTTGATCTATGCCTAATTAGTATTCATATTTATTTAAATAGCTAAATCTCATTTTTGTATCAGATAAACTACTTTGTACATTGCTCAAATTTTATTAGTCAAAATTATCTGTAATCATATAATAGTGCATTTATAGAGGGTACTTTATAAACAAAATTAAATACATATGCAGAATATAGAGAGTATGTACTTAATACTATGTTTTTAACTTAGAACTGAGTCTTATAGTATACTTATAGAGGGTGTGCACTTATAGAAGTGCACTTATAGAGGTTTGACTATATTAAATTTAAATTTTATTTATAAAATTTATATAGTTTCAGAATATTATTTTTTTTTTAGCAAAAATTTTATATATAAAATTTACTATTACCTTCATAAAATAGCTTTAAATAATTACAAATACTCTTGGCCTTTTCTTAGTTTTTAACAGAAGGTATAATTTAGCTAAAAATAGAATTATATAATATAAAATACTCAAATATACATTTATATAAAATTGTTGATACTAGTATTAAATATACAGAATTCTAATAGATAGAAATATCAAGAGCTAGTCTTAAACTAGATACAGGTTCAAAATATTCAAATACTGTATTCTCAAAATTTTGTTTTCAAAATTGTAAACTATGAATCTATTTGGTGCATTCTTGAATTTTATATATAATATCTTTAACTATTTTAAGACTAACACTAACTATGAGATTTAAAATATAAATACAACAATATTGGTATAATAAATTTCTATTAGCAATAAGCATATTTTGTTTATCAAGCTTAAATTTTAAATCATTAAATATAGCATTATTACTAAGTATATTATCTATAGTAATTTCTAAGTTTTTGATACAGCATTCTAATTATTTAAATACTTAAAAAACATTTTACTAATAGCAATCTCTATATGTAGTATAGAAAGTATTTTAAATACTATGACTATTTTTTGAAGCTTTAATCCTTATTGACAAAATAACAGGTAACTGCTATATATTCAAGAGTTTGATTTGATATCCATAAATCTATTGTATAACTTAGATTTTCTTATATTTCTTGAATTGTTTTGTAGACTATTAATTTAAGTATTTCAATACTATTTTGAGAATTGTCATGCACTATCTTTTTAGTTATTATTCTAAATTGTAGTTGTAAATTATTAACAAATACTAAAAATTCTTTATGTTTAACTATATGAAATGAATATGTATACATAATAATTATATTAATTAAATCTTGATAACTTCTTTCTTAACAAATTTATAAGCAGTTAGGCCTAATGAAGAAAGCTGTAATATTTGTTGTAATTTGTCTACTTTAATATATTTATTACATTTTGTATTTTTCATATAACAAATTAATAAACTAGTTTCTGTTGAGTTGTCATGCTTTAAAACACTCTTGCAATATACATATTGAATTTAATCTGCTAACAAATTATATAGTATAAATATTAACTAACTACCTTATAGAATTAATAATTAGAGTTTGTAAAACTGCACTTAATCTGTAGATCTTTTGTACCAAATTTTCTCAAAAAATTTTTCAACAAAACCAAATTTTCTCAAAATTTTATTAAGTAAACCAAGCAAGTGCTCTTAAGTAAACTTGCTCTACACATATTTTTAGATTCTATTAGCCTAGTTTCATAACTCTTGCTTTCTTTTAAGCAGAGTTATATTCAAAAAACTAAGTGCATCAGAATTGTAAAATATCTTTAAAACTAGCTTCTAAATCTCTTTTGTGCTCTTAAGTAAAGTTGTTGAACAGCCTCTTCCGGTCATAACAAGCTCTAACACATCTTTCTAGTACAAAAATTGAGCTTTCTAGTGTTCCAAATAGCTTTTAAAAATATTTAAAAATATTTTTTTGCCTCAAAACTTCTTACTTTTTTGATAATCAATTCTTCTTCTAATTCTAGCCAAAACTATAAATGTAACATAAATTACAGAATACTAAATCCGGATCTTATCAAATTTGTACAAAATTTATCTTGCATACAAGATTTGTAATTCAAATTACAAATTTGGTAAAATTCTAAAAACAAAACAAATTATTTATAATTTCTAAAAATACTTATATTTATTTTTAAATTACTATTTTTAATTTTAGCATATGAGATACAAAGCTTTATTATTCTTAGTAAAGTTACATGTACTACATTATATACTACCTTAGCTATACTAGCTATACTAGCTATACTTGTTATACAAGATACAAGTATATTACTATCTGAGTAATATTACACGAAACAAATTTTAGCTTGCCTCAAAGCTCTCTTTAATCTCTTTAATCTTAAGATATCTAAAACATACCTTCACTTATTATAAAAGAGCCAGACTCTTACAATATTAATTATTATTATTCTAAATACAGAGATCATCATAGTATTAGAATAACTGAACTTAATCCTGACAAATTATAAGTTTTACTAGCAGATATTGATCCCAAAACATGTGATACTAGTCTAACAAAAAAGTATTATTACTTCAAGGTTTCTACTCAACCTAAACTTGCTACATGCTTATATAGCAAATATCTACAAACTTCACTTCTCAATTCTACAAAATTTCTCTACAAACAGTTTTAGGAACAGCTCCTATAGAAACATCACTACTTATTTCTGCTAAACATTTTAACAGAATTACTGATGAACTACAAATATCATCTATTCCAAAACAACAACAACAACAACAACAACTAACTGCTAATCCTAAAATCCTTTTTTCAAACTTTAATACTAATCTAGCTCCTTCTGAAATTACTCCTTATTTACAATACTACTATACTTGTTTGTGCTATAAACAAAAAACTATCCCATATATCTATCTTATTGATACTAAACACACACCTTACTACATACAATGCATTATCTTTAAAAACTTCTTATTACATTATAATTGTATTTCTAAATTTTGAGATATTAAACTTACTATCAAACCTCAAACTTCACCATTAATACTTAAACAAAAATCAGTACTTATAGCTATAAAAATAGCTAAAATAACCTCAAAAGAAAAAATTACTCTCTTTAAAACTATCTTTCCAAAACTATCTACTTCTAATTCTAACCAATCTAAAGATAATATTTTAAAAACTACAATTGTAGATGAAAATAATAACCAACACAAAGATCAAATAGATACAGATAAAATTACTCCAAATAAATCTACTAAAATAACTCAAACCTTCGACTAGATTGCAAATTTTCCAATTTCTGAAAACATAGAAGCGAATACCAAACTTCAAACAACTCTCTCTTACAATCTGTTCAACTTCTTTAAAAACTATTTAAATGATTTTTATCCTAGAAAAAAAACTAAACCTGCTATCTAAACTCAAAAAGCCTCAAAAGCAACTTTTAAACAACTTATTAGGACAATGGCTAGGGCTCATCCAAAGTTCTTAACTAACTTTATATTTAAAAGCAATTCAAATATTGATCCTAATACTACTATTCCCTTTAATATACTTGAAAATACCTTGAAAAAACTTATCCATAAATTTACAACTATTCTTTTTACTAAACTTAATTATAGTTCTATCTTTGCATCAGAGCTAACAATCTCTCTCTACAAAATAAAAAACTGAATGCAGTTCTGCATTAACTTAGCTCATATTCATCTTTATCTCTTTAATAACTACCATGCAATTGACTACAAGAAATTTGCTGAGGACTTTAACTTCATTCCTAAATATTTTACTATTAATTCTGCAACTGTAACTATAGACAAAAATGAAAAATATCTGACAATCAAATTAGATAAAAAATTTAATATTCAACTTCTTTTTAATATTCCTAAATTTCTCTTCTTACAAGTTTATAATATACTATCACTTAAAAATTCATTTGAACATTTTAATGAATAGTTTGAAAACTTCTTCTCTATATACAACCAGCAATTCTCTACTTCTCTAAACTAACAAAAAGTATGCAATACTTTGAAAGATAGAATCAGACAACAATTTATTATTCAACTCAAAAAACTTCTTCTAATTCAAACTGACTTCTAAGAACCTCTTAACAGTTCTGAATAACAAACAGAAGTTATTCACTTCTTTAACTTCCACATACTAATTTGTAATTCTAAGAATTGTCCTTATAATCATGAGAGTAAACATGATTTTTCTGCTCTATACAAATTATATCTTAGACGATTCTATTAAGAATTTCCAAAAAAAGATAGTGAAATTTGGAAAGTGTCTACAATTGATCCTTCAACTTTTCAAATTGATAAAAAAAATAAAGCAAGTTTCTCAAAACCTATCACTACAAAATTACTTGATGAACTAACTAATTAAGCAGAAGACTTTATTTGCAAACAAAATAAAGTTCAACCTGTTAAAGCTACTATTTTTACCAATATTTAAATACCTATTACCAAACTGCTGCTAAAAACTATAATATTGCTAATCTTTCAAAAGAGGCTGCAATTGAATATATTACATCTAAAATAATTAATACATATTTCTTAGCTCATATAATCACTTATTTTGATATTATTAAAGATCAACAAACTCCTTTATCACAAATTATTAAATTTTATAAGGAACAAGCTCTTCCTAAGGCTGAAAACTTCCTCTTCAAAAAATTTAATATTGAATTTACAGAATCTTCTTTAATAGAAGATTCTCTTTTCCTCCTAGAAAATTCTTTTTAATAACAAAATTTCCTAAATTTATAAATGCAGCTACTATCTTACTAAAAGATATATCTACTATAGTTAGTAAGGAGAATAATATAAGTAGGTGAGCAGTAAAGCCTATTTATATGAAGGATCAAGTTTATAATAGTCAGACTTAATGTACAAAGCAGACTCAGTATCCTCTGCATCCATAAGAGCTAGGAATATAGCGAGTACCTTAGAAGATTCAAACTTTAATATTCATTCACCAACATTATTCAAACTATTTAATATATTTAAATTATTGAATACAAATATACATAACTACTTTAATAGCACTCTAAATTACAACAATACCAAAATATGCTATAATCTTTTCCTTTCATAATACAACTTACTACTATTTACAGAAAATGAAACATTAGATTCTTTTCTTATTCACTTATCTAACTATTCATTTTCACAATTAATCCTTATTTCTATTAATCAAACACTCACTAAAACTCATATCTATCTGAATTTAAATGAACTTATACTTAAAAATTATCAAATCCTTAAACCAACTCAATTTCTTAACTATTACCACCTACCTATCTGAACTAACATTACTAACTCTAACTTACAAATAGCTCCAAACATCAATACTGATAATACTGACACTTTGTTTTCACTTAACATTGTGACACACAATGTCAGAGAATATAACAATTCTCTAAAAAAGCAATTGTAAACAGACTTCTGCCTCTCACACAACTACAATATTATTAGCTTAACAGAAACTAAGCTTACTAATTCCAAATCAAAATTCTTTAATACTTAACACTTTACATATCATCTGTTAAACTTTGCTTTCTCTATAGAAAGAACTAGAATCATGCTTTCAAATAATTTAACACTACACATCCACAAAATTCTCAAATATGAAAAAGGCGCAGTTGCTATTGATCTTTTTTTTAAACATGACTTTAAATTTAGAATAATCTCTGTATATCTCTCTTCCACTGATATTTCACATAGAAACTCTATACAAACTAAAGTTAGCCAATAGATACAGCAAGCACTAAACTAACAGCTTCTTCTAATTGTACTTGGTGACTTTAATATAAATATTACTAAAACAAACTCTACAAATCTAAAATCTAGACTTATCAACTTTCTAACATGCAACAATCTCCATAACCTTGCTAACTATATATCTAATCATTCTCACATATAGCATAATAACTAATCAAGATCTAGAATTGATTATATATAGTGTTATGAGTCCACAATACCATACTTACAAAATTTCAGCTTAGAAGATCTTTTAATATCAACACAAAGTGACCATATGATACTTGTATCATTATGGTTATTTTCTTTTGCTAAAACACCAAATTACAAATAAAAATTCAAAGCAAATAGAAGAATCTTAGATTTAATTCTATAAATAAAGAGACTTAAGAAAAATTTATGAACTAAGTAAATTCTAACTTTAATCAAAACAAGTCTCTATTAGATGTAAATCCTGATGACTCTCTTGAAACACACTGGTATAAAATCTAAACAAGTATTATTTCATCTGCTCTCAAAATAATATCTAACAAAAAGCTTAGATTTAAAAACTTTTACCACACATATTTATATAAAGCTACAAAACTTCACCAAATTCTAAAGCTAATAGAACAAATTATCTGACAAGTTAAACATATATTTAACAACAAACTTCCAATTCCAACAAACACTTCATACTTAATTAACAAAATTAATTAACAGCAACAACTAAGTATTAATAACCTTACTACTGATAATAATCAAATCCCAATATAGCTCACCAATACATAAACATATTGGAAAACATTACATAAAGCTCAAGAAGCAGAAAACTCAATACAAATTTGACAACAAATCAATAAAGCAACAGAAAAAAGATATGCAGCTTTTCAAACACAACCAACAAGAATGATCAATAGTATCCTTAATAGACATACTGATCATGTTTCATTTTAAAATTTTAAAACAAATACAGATTTATTTACTGATCTTGACCAAATTAAGAAGCAGGTTAAAAACCATTTTGATCATTATACTGAATACAGATCTATTAACCAACAAATCTTCAACTCAACTTAAAAAAGTTGTTATGATCCTATCTCTTCTATAAATTCCTCACACCATGACAATATTTTTAATATCATTACAGTAAAAGAAATTACTCATACTTTTTAAAATCTTCCTAACAACAAAGCATATAGCTCATCAGGTATTAGCTATAAAATGTTAAAACATGCTAGAGATGTATTTTTACAAACAATCACAATACTACTTAACAGATACTTAACTTCTCAATTAATTTCTAAACAATAGAAAGAGAGCTATATCTTTCCAATTTCAAAAAAGCTAGTTTTTATGACAACTTGTACAATACTAGGCTAATAAGCCTTATTGAGCATATCAAAAAACTTTACACAAAAATACTCACAAACTGTCTTAATATTTTTTTAATATCTAAACAAATGTTATTACAACTTAATTATATTGCTCTTCCTGGAAATAGTACCTCTACTCCAATTCATATTCTTAACAATATTATTAAAATTTATACTGCAACAACAAAGTGCTTTGGCTACTATCTTAGGATATGAGCAAAGTATATAACTCTGTCAATACAAATTTACTTCAAAAATCACTTAAAAGAATTCAGCTCCTATCTTAACTCACTCAAATTATACTCAATTTGCTCTCTGACCACTCTAACAAAGTTATTACTAACTTTGGACTAATATAGTCATACTTAGTTAGAAATAAAATTGATCAAAGAGAAACAATTATATCTCTTTTATGATACATCTACTATAATTTTTTAATATTTCAAATTTCTAAAAAATACCAAGACTATAATCTAGGAGTTTCTTGGATTACAGACCTTTAATCAAAACAAACACAATAACTACAAACATCAACTTCTGTTCTCACATTTATAGATAATACACTTTGGATAGCACTGTCAAAAAATGAACTCGAACAAATTCTTATATTAGCTTCATCATTTTTTATAATAGCTAATATACAAGTTAACTTACTTAAATCTATTCTTAGTACTAATTCAAAAAATCTAACATCTATTAACTTCTTACAACAAATAATTACTCCTTAACCAAAAAACACTTCCTTTAAATTTTTAGGATACTGGTTTCTGCCAAACTACCAACAGACTCAACAAATGAATCTAATTATTCAGGAATTAAACAACCTTATCAACATACTCAAAACTAAACAAATAACTAGCAAACAAGTAGCTTATATTATAAATATAGTAATAATCCTGACCCTTGAATACTGAATTCATAATATTGTTTTGTTAAAAACAACATGTAAAAGAATACTCTCTACATATATAACTATAGCTAAGCATAAATCAAACCTATCTTGAAGCATTCTAAATAGTATTATTCTTAACTATAATATCTATAGAATTAAAAATATTTGGGATATACAGCTCCAATATCATATCTCAAAATTTTTTGCTTTGACTTAACAATCCTAATCTTTTAGGAACAACTACAAAAATTTGTATTCAACAACTACAAAACAATTTGTAGTCTACAACAAATATTTTCCAATACTCTAATATAACTATTAATAAAAAAAACAAGTATTCTACTAATTTTAAAATTATTCAGCTACTTTAACATCTAAATATGCAAATAGAAATATACTCAAGTATAATATAGCCAAACACTATTATACATAATGCATTTCCTCTTGAACTATTACTCAACTAACATAATGCCTATAATACCTTCAAAAATCAACTCAAAACAAAAAACATACTCTATTTAGACCAACCTACTACTATAGATAATATCTCTCTTCTAGAATATGAACACTTATCTCTACGAATTAGCTACTTATCTAAAGCCAAAAAACAAACTTAGTTTAAATATCTTGAAAATACTTTAATTAAAAACCCTTTCTTAAGAAAATTTACTCAACAACCTATATTTATATCTAATAACAACTTTAGCTATACTACTGGTTACTTTAGAAAACAAAATAAGCTATACATGAAAGACCAATTTTATGATGGCCAGACCCAACATACAGAACAGGCTTTGGACTCTTGCACAACTATAAAAACTGGGTATATAGTGAGTACTCTACAGAAGAATCATCTTTCCCTTCAGTAACCAATACATCATCTCACACTGAAGAAATTACCTGTTTTAACAACTTTCTACTAATAAACAATCTTCCTATACTCAGTAAAAATGAAACACTTAATTCATTTCTAAAATACTTACAGAAACTATCATATCTACTTCTACTCAAAATCTCAATAAATGCATCTCAAACTGAAACCGATATCTATACAAATACAAAAGAACCAATACTTCCAAATCACATCATACTCTCTCCGCACCTCTACTACAAATTCTATAATTTACTAATCTGTACAAAAATCAAATAACCACTAATTAACCAAAACATCTTCCTTGAATCTGCTAACTTTCCTAATTCTACTAACTACTAAATAACAAACCCACCTTCTACAGAAAATGAAATACTAACTCACATACTCAAAATTAACTCACTTAATACAAATGGTCTATTAGAGAGCTACAAACAACAATGTCTAGTAGACTATATCACAGAAAATCAAATTAATATATTTGGCATCTCAGAAACCCATCTAAACTTAAAATAAGCAAAATTCTCCTTTATATCCAAAAATCTTACTAATTACCAAAACTTCTGAACACCCAGTAATAGTCATCAAAGAGGTGTTGGAATCCTAATCTACAAGCAAATAGCAAAATACATTAGAAAAATTCAAAGCTTTAAAAACTTTATAATTGAAATTGATTTCTATTTCAAAAACAACTACACAAAACTCATTCAAATATACTTTTCAACACAGAAGAAAAAACAACTGCACAAAGAAATTATTATCTACCTAACTCCTATTTTACAATCTACTCACTTTAAAATTATAATCATGAGTAACCTAAATAGTACTCCAAACCCCAAACTTAACAGATTACCTTCTAAAAAAACTAACACCCCTGAAAACCAACTTCTCAAAATCCTCAAACACCAAAATCTCTACGATATATTCTAACTTTTCTATTCAACTACTACCAAATTTATATATACTCACAATGAAAGTGTAAACAGAATTGACCAAATGTAGACTAACATCTATATCACACTTCTTGACTATGCAGATATTCTACCAAACCCTTTTACTATATCAGACCACTTAATAATCACCCTTGAAATAACAATCTTTCTAAACAAATCCACTACACCTCCACTTTATACAAGAACTCTATTTACATAGAACAAAACATAACCTACTCAAATAGAAGCTTATCAACAACAAATGAAACAAAGTTTTAATTATCTAATAGATCTAATCTCAAAAATCACGAACATAGAAGATCTAAACACTATATAGAACCAAATTAAAAAATCAATTAACAAAGCATCTTTAAAACATATTCCTTACAAAAAAATCAAAACAAATATATTATCAAATACTAACTCAAAACCCATACTACCTCCACTATTTAACCAACTAAAAAATGCTATTGCTATTAAAAAATCTTTTAAAAACCAAGATATCTCTCAACTTTACAACTCTTACACAAATAAATACTCATACAATACTCTTCTACTCAAATCTTTTCAACAAT
>CAJVPM010001428.1:0-12091 GCA_910592325.1 Scutellospora calospora | reverse complement strand
CATATGACCTTCTCAATTATCTATACTAACATTATAAAAAAAAAAAAAAAAAAACACCAAATTAAAAAAAAAAAAACAAAAAAAAAAAAAAAACTTGTATAATAAGAAATAGAATCACAAAATAAAACTATAAGAAAAAAGATTTAGGTTAAAAAAAGAATGAGTATAGTAGTAAATAATATCAATAGATTAAAAAAAAATAGACATAAACTAAAAATATTAGTAGATAAATTTGAAGAAGAAAGGTATGATATAGTAGAAATAGTTAAGACAAATATTTTAGAAAAAAAGAGTTAATATATAACTAACTACAAAAAGAAAGTAGATAGTTTTTAGTCTGATATAGAAAAAAGAAAAAATAAAGATTTAGAAATAGATATACTAGTAATAAAAATTGGTCAAAGTATATAAAACAAATTAAAAAAATATAGCAGATATCTGCTAGAAATATATTTCTTTTTTAAGCAATTAGAACTAGTAGTCTTTATAGTATATATAGTACTAAATAGTTAACTAAGAAGAAAAAAAGTACAAAGAATAATAATAAGAGAAGTGGCTCAAAAAAACTAAATATATATTTTATTATAATAAATAATTTTAAATATATTATATAACAAGTATAGATAAAAGCAATAAACAAATAATAATTTCAAAAAACTATCACTATATGATTAGTTAATAAAACAAAATTTTGTTAATATCTTTAGAAAAAAGTATTCTAACAAAAAAAGTTTTTTGTAAAGTAACAGAAAAGATAGCACAGGAATAGACTAAATTTGGATTTCAAAAAGTCTAAATTTTAAACTTAAAGAAGTTTTAATTAAAGATATAATTATAGAAATATATAATAATTATGATCTAGTAGTAGTAAAAATATTATTAGATCATTTAGAATTTAAAGAGAACTTAGTACAAATCAGAAAGAAAAGAGTTAAAAAAAACAATTTTTCTTTATAATAAAACAATAGAAGAAAATTAGAATGACTATAAGAATAAGCTACAGTATTTGCTAAAAAAAAAACTAAACATTAAGTTGTAATCAGAAGAATGTTCTAATGAGAATAGTAAAAAATTTTTGGATATTATAGATCTAGATAAGAAATAAGATAATATAAGTAATAATATTAAACAAGTAACAGAAGATAAGATCTATTACAAAAAAATGCTAAATTTAGGTTATAACAAAACTCCAAAAAAAATCTATTCAGAATTGCTGATAGTAATAAATAGTTTGAAAAAGTTAGTTAAAAGATGTAAAAGAAAAAAAAAGACTAACAGAACAAAAGAAAACTAAAAAAAAATAAAGCAAGAAGTCAAGAAAATAAACTAAAAGACAAAAACAAGTATAGTGATAACAAAAACTTTATAGAGCAAGTAACTACAAGAAAAACTTTCTAGATATTAAATAGTTTAAAGAGTAAGCTAGTAGCAAAAAATAGTACAATAAGCAAATTAGAAATAAGAGAATATATAGATCATAGATATAAAATAATAAAAGATAATTAAAGAAGAATAATTAATAGTTTGTTAGAAAAATTTTTTTTTTGTTATTAAAGTAGTTTACATTGCTAAAAGAATTTTATTAGAGTTGTCAATGGGATTATACATTGATAATCTCTACTATTTGTAATTATATAAAGAGTGTACAACAAGCTACATGTACAATTTTAGTTATTATCTATTTTAAGTAGTCTGCTACACAGGTGTTAGGCACCTAATTGGTTCTACACTATGCTACTATACTTGTAATCTACTTGTGAGTTACCTATTTAAATACTTTGTTTATTAACCCATACAGATCCAACCTAACATTATTGCAATACCTAACTACTTAAACCAGCTAGCTCGTTACAGATCTATTTATTCAGAACAGCTTAGATCCTCTTAAGATACATTATATCAGATGCATTACTAGTATCACAGAGCCAGTTAACTTTGAAACAAACCTATTAGAGTAGTTCATACCTATTTTACAGATTCATCTAGCTTAAACTCTTGTAGATATTCATACAACTCCAGGTTTTACTGTGGTCCTCCACTAGTCAGTTAACCTAGTCTTTTTCCAGTATCTAGCTGGTTTCAGTTACTCTTCACTCAGAAATCTCAAAACTTTCTATTTTATTAGACTGAATTTTCTTCTCAAATTAGATTTTAGCTAATGTAATCCTATCAGAAGGCTATACTACTTTACTGACTTAGGATTTTTACTATGCAGATTCCCTGCTTATATATCCTATCAAGATTTATTCATATAATATTACATTACACTTCCAAGTTCTGATTGATTTAGTACAACTCAATTTACAGGAGTACACCCTTAGAAATAAATAGGGTTTATTATAATATATCACAAAGTCTAAGAAATTATTCAAATTTGTCAATAGTAAGATTTGAATCCTAGACCTATTACATAGTGGTCTGACAACCTAACCACTATACTAGATCATTAGACCTTAGAAAAATTTTTTTAAAAAAGTAGCAATTGACAAAATACTTAAAAATAAAGAAGAAGATAAAGAACTATATAATAAACTAGAAGAAGTACTTAAAAAAACAACTAAACATTTCAAAAAATAGTTCAAAAAGAAAAACTTCTAATAAAAAAGATCTTAAATGATTAGAAGAAAGTATACAAGGTAGAGATGAACTCTTTCTAATAATTATTAAAACCAAACTAATAGAATAACAAAAAAGTTATTTTTCTTATGCTACTACCTGATAAAGTAACTTAAAGTATCTGACTACATGAAGAATAAACTATGAGACTACGATAAGTTAGAAGCAAAAACTGTAACAAGTCAGTTTCAAGGTTGTATTAGGCTTTTTGCTATCTGACTTTGGCAGAGTGACTTTAAGTTTACTTAGTAGAAAAATGCTAAAGATGAAAAGAAAAAGTAAAGAAGAACTCTAACTATACTTCTGCTAGATCAAGTATATTACTATTTTCTTAGTTCTGTTTTTTTGAAGAACTATTCCCTATACCCTTGACAATTAGACTTTTAGATTTGGAATTGTTTCTCTTTGTTTCTTAATAACAAAAAGCAGGAATTTGGCTTATTTCTGCTAAAAAATTGATATTCATATTATGTCTATTTTAAAAAAGTCATGTTAGATACTACCAAACAACAACAACTTGTAAATATATATAACATATGTTCCGTGGTTAACTTCTATTGACTAGATACTACATGAAATCTGTGAAGGCCTTGCTTTGTTGAATTAGTACTAAGTAGACATATTGGAAATTATTAATCAAAGAGATATATACATAGGTAGCAACTAGTATATATAATTTTTAAAGGTAGTACTTGCTTTAAGGCTTGCTTTTGAATAGAACTATTTTGGTTTTTTTTTCCTTTTTTCTTTTTACGTCAAAAAGAAAATTTTATTTCTTTTCTTTTTTGTTTTTTTTGTTTTGTTTTCTTCTCTATCTTCTCATTGCTAGTATAGTTTTTTATTTGTTAGCAAGTTTTTCTATACTATACTTATATTCTTATAGTATGTAGCTTTATACTTTTCATTATCTGTATTAATTTTTTATTTTTTTCTATCTTAAGACTAGGTATTAACAACTTTTAGTTTAGTCTTAGATTAGATTAGGAGAGATCTAGGATCTTGATAGTAGCTAGTAGTTACTGATTATTGATCAAATACTAGGATATACTGTTTATATAGTGAACTACTTTTGGAAGATAAATAGCTTCTGCAGCAGATCAAAATTGAGCATATTTAACGTAGCTGAGTTAGTCTAGACCAAATCCGTAGAGCAGTATATAGTTATATCAAGATATAATAGTATACTGTATGTTATCTTTTGATAAACTATCTATAATAAAGGAAAGGACAAGATTACTCAAGTGAAAAAAAAAAGAAAATATACAAGGTAATAATAGAATTAAAGAAAGTTACTACTAAAGCTTAAGTAATAAAGTAACAGAAGAAAAATAAGATACAATACTCAATGCCCGATTCAAACTCTTCCTCATAAATCATTTTGCCAAATTTTGTGCTAAAACAAAAATATACATATCTAAAAAACTACAATAAGAAATATCTTAAGTTATACTAAGGAAAAAGATAAAGCACACAAAATTATGTATAGTAGAGGCAAAATGTTTAGAACTACTAGATTCATTTAGCAGATAATAAGGTTTTTAAAGAAAACTCGAAGAATTTTGTAGAAAAAGTGGGAATTGCAACTTATCCTATATCACAGATTATTCTACGTTATACCAAATTCAAAACAAGGTAAATAATCTTCATATGTATAGACTACTAATTAGATGTGTTATGTATAAGCTAATAGAATAGAAGTATACAAGTCAGAAACTGAACAGAATGCAAACAAATAGGAAATATCTTAGGGATTTTTGAGAAAAAACTGAAGTCACTTCGAATATGAGTGAAATGAGACCTAAGAAGATAGCAAGTATTAAAGCTCTGCTTAAGAAAAAAGAACCTCAAAAGATAACTAGCATAATTGAAGAAATGAAAAGATATTGAGAGCAAATTGATAAGTATGTATCAAGAATTACAGGTGTTAGTACTAAAGTAATTACTGTAACCAGAAACTAATACAAAATAATAAAGAGAATAATCATAGAAAAGGGCAAAAAGCTCCTAAATGATGCATTTATTGAATTAGAACAAGAGCTATGTCTAGTAGAAGAGTCTAAAAAAGCATAGCAAATTAAAAAGAAAGCAATTTGCAAAATATAATAAAAGATCTAATAGCTAAAGATATAACACAAGAAGCAAACAGTATGATATAGCCAAAGCTAGAAGTTAAAATACTAATTACTAATGCAGAAGTAGCTAAAGAAGCCGAAATAAAGAATTCAAATTGCAACAACAAATTAATTATCATTCAAGAGATCGAGTATCTAAACAGCAAACTCTTAGATAAAAACAAAACAGCAGTTGAGATTCTTTTTATGGAAAAAGAATCTGAAGACACTCATAAATTATTAAATATACAAGAGACGAGTAGTATAAAGAGTATGCTAAATAGTAGCGAAGAAAGCATTATAATGAGTATTGAATCTACAGAGATTAAGTCAGAAGATCTAGCGTTAAGAACTCAGGACTTAATTCTAAAGGATGTAGCAAATGCTCCTCTAGGAACATCACAAATAGAAATTAATAGCCTGAAAAAGTACTAGAAGAGGCAATTAGACTATGCAGTTGCAAACTATAAAGAGCCTCTTGGATCATCTCTTGAAGATAGCCTGTAGGCACCTAATAAAAACTCATGCAAAGATATAGGTAACTTCAGAGCAAGAATTGCCTTTATTTCACTTCCTGGTGAAACAAAAGAAGAACGTATTAAGTTCGTCAAAGGAACTTTATACAAAAGTAGCCATATAAGAGAAGTCGAAGAGTACTTTGAGAATGGTAATAGTTAGGTAGTTATTGAATTCGACTGTCGTAAAGATCTAGAGATATTAAGAGAGAAACTAAAAAAGAAAGAGATTAAATGGTACAAAGTACTATTTGATGAGTACAAAGTACAGAAAAAGTATGAATGTATTATCGACAAGATAGTTAAGAACAAACCAACTAAACTTAAAGAAAAGAGCCTTACTCAAGAAGCATACCAAGTTTTAGCATCTGAAGAAAAGAAAAGTAGTTACGTGAAGAAAGCTCTTAAGGAAAAAGAGAAAATATCTTCGAAAGAGAATATAATCACAATATAGAACCTCCTAATTTGGATAAAAAGAATACATATCTTTGAATCAGTATACCATCTTAGAAGAGTCAGCTTCATACAGATTATTAAAGAAGCATATAGTGAAACACGAGTGGAAATAGAGTTTATACCAAATGCTATTTATATAAAAGACTTAGAAGATATATAGTGCATCTCATTTTTGAGTAACTGCTTAGTCAGAATGACTTCGAGAAAAAATAACTCAGAAAAACTCAAGACAAGAAGCAAATTCTCTAGGAAAATACTTGATCTCTCAGAGGATGCAAATGAAGTACTTCTGTGGAGACAAGTAAAACGTACAGGAGCTAAAGCTCTTCATATCTTCAAGAATACTAACCACAACAATAAGAGGAATACAATAGTCTATTTTGCAAGAGAGGCAGATTGTACAAATTGCGCAAAGTTTGCAACTTTCTACTATGATGATAAACTCAAATAGACTACACTAAGAGTTAATGATAGAGTAGATACAGAGTCCTCTGTAGAAAATTCAGAAATGTCTAGAGTATTTCAAAAGAAAAGTGCAAAAAGCCTTAGGAAAATGAAAGTAACTAAGCAGGACCCTAAGGAAGGATGCTTAAAGCATGTTCTCAAAAAAGTACAGAACAAGAAAGAGAATTTACAACACGTAAAGAGTACAATAATATAGATAGTTACATATATGAAAGAGAGGGCAATTCAGATAAGTACTCTTATATAGATTCAGATTATGAGGGCTCTATCTCTTCTAAAAGTAGTAGCAAGAACAGAATAAGTAGTCCGAGAAATAGAAGAAGCTACTACTATAATGACCAAACAAGTCTGCAAAATAAGAAAAGTAATAGCTTAAGTATGAGTGAAGTCTTAAGAAGTTTATTAGTACTTGCAGAGAAAGAAGAACATATTTCAAAAAACAGAGATAGATATAGGAGTCATAAGACTCTTAATCACTCCTAAATTACTATACCAGTTGAATTACAGAATGCTCAAATTTTTCAAGAAGGAAAACTTAGAAATCAGCAAAGAGCAAGAGAAACAAGAAACCAAGTGTAAACAAATAAAGTAGGTGCAGATATAGAGATAGAAAAGAAGGTATTAGAAGTAGAAGCAAGCACTAATTTTAGGACACTCAGTATAGCAATACACAATATTAATAGAATAAAAGGCAAGACTATAAAACTAGAGTTGCTAGCAGAATGGGTATATAGGAAAAAAATTGATACTATAGGAATTAATGAATCAAATATTAGTGAGCAGCAAGGTAAATTCATTTTAAAGAAAAAATCTAGATATGTTAGTTTTTAGATATCAGCAAAAATAGATAAAGCAAAAGGCTCAAGAGTAGGACTTATAATTAGTAAAGCTTGGGAGAAGCATATAGGCAGGATCTCTTGCTGTAGTAATTATTATATAGATATTATGCTAGTATTCAAAAAAGTTAAAATCCTAATAATAGTCATATATATATCGCTAAATAACAAAGATACGAAGAAGTTGCTTCAACAACATATTATTAAAAAGATTTGAGAAAGTAAAAGAAGAAATATTAAAGTTATTATAATAGTGACTTCAATAATATTCGATCTAATCTTTTGAATCAGAATATCCAGGGTTTGAAGAGAAAGCTAACTCTCCCTCTTCTTACTTGATTAGAGAACTCTTCATTAGAAGACATATACAGGAAGATGTATCTGTATAAAAGAGAATATACATGGTTAAATAGAAAATCAAGTACCAGAATTGATTATATTTGGGTATTCAAAAGTTTAAGCTAAGGTCTGATGAAATGTAAAATTGTAGATGCTAAGTGCATTACAGATAGTGATCACAAAATTGTTTATACTCAACTAACAACAGGCTTTAGTCAAAATTGCAAATCAGTAGCAATAAACAAAAGATTAAAAGGAAAGAGATGCATACTCAAACTTGAGAAAGCTAATGAGGAAGAGTGGGACTTATACAAAGCAAATCTAGAAGAATCACTAAAGAAAAAGTATACTGATAGTGCTTAAGATCTTTAGATAGAAGAATTTTTTGAGCAAAGTAGCTTGGATGAGCTTTGAGATATTATTTCAGATAGTATTCTAAAAAGTGCGTATAAGTTTCTACTAAGTAAAAAAATACGAATAGGCTCACTTTCAGTTGAGGATCATAGCGCTAGTAGCAAGATTCTTAAAGATCTAAGAGCAGTGGGCAAGCTGTGCTATATGAGTCTAAAAGAGCAAGGAAAACTTATAAACTTAGAAACCAAAGTTTATTAGTCAGCTATAATACGTAAAATTAATGAGAGACTAGATATAGCAATAGAAGAGCTAACAGAAGACCTATAGACAAGTAAAAGAGGCAAAAATCTTAAAGTATAGTGAAAAATTATACATATGCAAGTATAGTATAAAAGAAAAAAAAGATCATCATAGTATTAGTGAAGCAGTAAATAATAGATGTGCTGCAATACAAGGTGAACTTAAGCACATGTTAAGCAGTCTTCTAGAAAGATCTTCAAATAAAATCAAACTTAACAGAGTTATAACAGAAAATAGACCAGATATTTCTTTGTTAACAGAAGAAAAAGAGGTTCAAAATGAAGTCAGAGCATACTTTATTAAGTAGTTCTATAAACGAAAAGTAAATTTAAACAATATATCTGATAGTTGAAATGAGGAATATGAACCCTTAGAAGAAATTAATAAAGACATATATGAGTCTCTGAATGAGTTAATTTCAGTACAAGAATAGCAAAAAGTACTCAAAGATGTCAAGTCAAAGTCAGCACTAAGCTCCTCCAGAATTAGCTACCCACTAATAAAGAAAGCAAGTAGTATAGATCATAAAATCTTTTGAGTATTAGCGAACAAGTGCATTAAGGAAGGGAATATACTAATAAAATAGAAGATTAGTCAACTATACCCTATTCCTAAAGGAGGAGATTGGAACTACAACATTGCAAACGTTAGACCAATTGTACTACTTGAAGCATTCTGTAAATTAGTAGTACAAGTAGTAAATAAGATACTTAACAGAGTACTAACTAAGTTTAATATATTAAAAGAGCCAAATTTTGTAGGTTTAACAGGCTGTAACACAAGTAGCCCAATTCATATTTTGAACAATCTCATTGAAGAAGCCAGAGAAAAGAATAAAGAAATATAGATACTCTTCCAAGACATAAAGAAAGCATTCGACTCTGTTAGTCTTATTATGCTTGAAAAAGCATTAAAAAGAATTAAAATCCTAGCTAATACAATTAAATTTCTGCTAAGTCTTTTTCACGTAAGAGAAATAAAAGTCATAACTAGCTATAGATTAATATAAGGGTTCTTAGCAGAGGATAGTTTAGACCAGAATGAAGTAGTGTCCCCTTTGCTCTGGTGTATTTTTTACGATCCATTACTGTATATAATTCAAAACAAAAATAAGTTTGGCTATGAAATAAGTATAGAATAGCCAGTAAACCTAAACTATAACAAAACCCAAAAAAATAGTTGGAGACAAAGTGTGCTTGAATATGCAAACAATATGACTTGGATTGCAAAGTCAAAAAAGAAACTTCTAGAAATTATTAGAATATCAAATAAATTCTATAATTTAAATGATATTGAAATTAATAGGAAGAAATCTGAACTTCTTGTATTAAATTATAAGCAAACTAGAAGCAATAGTAACTTTGATTTTGTAGTAAGTGTTAGCAAGAACAGTGATCTTGTGTATGCAAAAAGAGGTGCAGAAGCAATTAGACATCTAGGAGTTTGGATCTCAGAGAAAGGAAGCAGTGAATGCAATATTAAAATTATTACAAAAAAAGTAGCAAAGATGTGTAAAGCAATTAGATTTAAAAAGGCATCAGTTAGTCAACTAATATACCTGAACAATAGCATTTTGCTTCCTAGTATTGAGTACAGATTATAAACCTTCTTTCTTTCAAAATCGAAATATGACCAAATTCAGAAACCAATTTGGTTGCTAATCAAAAACAAAATCAAATTTGCAAAATCAGCTGCTAATAGCATTTGTAGTTATTTAGGTATGCTGGGTTTGAGATCTATTTGACAGAACCAAGTAGCACATCATATCGCTGAACTTACATTACAACTTAATCAAGATGAGAGTATAGGTATTACAACACAGCTCAGACTAAAAGATGCTCAACTGAAATGCAAGTCAAAATTCAGCCTGCTTGATGAAAGATGCAAGTTCAAAGTAAACAGGATAAAAAACAATTTAATATATAATATAGTTAGTAATATAGCAAGACTTAGCTTTAGATTTCAAGAAATGCTTAGAGATACAAACAACCTAGAAATAAGTGAGCTGCTAGAAGGCAAACTTTTGAATGAGTTTTTAGAAAGCAAAAGTTTAAACTTATTCACAGTAAACCAATTGTTAGAAGAAAATGGCAAGCTTAAGCTTCAATAGCAACAGATTAAATTTCTAAGAGAAAGCAAATTGAGAGGTCAGAAGCCAAACTGGTTCAAAGAACTAGAAGCAAAGATTTTAGAAGACAGCTTATCAAGAGAAGTTCTAAATGCATTTCAAACAGTAGAAATAAATCAAGCTGTACTTAAAGTAGGAAAACATAGTATAAGTACTAACAAAAGGAAAAAAGAATAGGTTATAATTAATAAAAACAATGTAACGATATTAGGAAAAATAGTAAAGAAGACAAAGAAATAATTATACTAGTATACTGGAAAGTAGATGAGAGTAGTGATAACCTGCAAACAAGACTATCTCAGTATGAAGGGTGCAGCTTAGGCTATAAAAATAATACAGAATATGTTATTACAGAAAATGCAAACAAACAATATAAGCTGCTAAGTGAAGTCACGAAAGGAAAAGGAAATCTAGCAGAAATAAAGGTTTCACTCTCATCATTTTTAAGATACTTCTTTGTTAACATATTATAATGTAGCGAGATACAAGATAGTATACAAGTTAAAGTAGCAAACTTAGAAGAAGCAATTATACAAAGAGTGATAGAGAAAAGAAGTATTCAGATAGAGCTTATAGATATTGCAAAGAAGATTAAAAAGAAGAAAGAAATAAGTATTTATACAGATAGTTTGTTGGTAAACAGAGAGTCAGATAATTTAGATTTTAGCAAAATGGGAATAGGATGGGTATTAGTTGATGAAGATGCAAATAGTCAAAATAGTATTAGTTTTAGTAGTAGTTTAGTAGATTGGCCCTCTTCAACTCGTACTGAGCTTGGTGTGATATGGATAGCAGCTTTGGTAGTGCTATGTAATTCAAGCCTAAACATCTTCACAGATAGCAAAGTAGCTATAGAAAGTCTGCAAGCTACAGAACTAGTAGGTACTGTATGCAAAATATTTAAGACTAAGAACCACAGTCTAATACATCAAATCAAGGACTGCTACAAGACAAAAAGTATCAGCTTTAGTTTAACAAAGGTCAAAGAACATAGTAACAACCCCTGGAATGATAGAGCAGATGCATTAGCAAAAGAAGGTCTGAGTTTGAATACATTTGTTGTAGCTAGAGATATGAATACAGATAATCTAAGGGTCTTTCCAAAATAGGAGAGTAAGCTCATAGATTGCTCAATCAGATCTTTTGTAAATATCACAATAGTAATGACATATAAAACTAAATGAGCAGAACTTAATAGCTCAAGAGATGTAATATATACTAGACTAGGAAGTAACAGTAATGAAGGCATTAATTGGAAAAACCTATGAAGTGTACTCAAAAACTACTAAGACAAGAAATGCATAAGCCTAAAAAGAAGTAAAGTACTAATGTTTAGAGTAAAATGTTTAAACAAGCTGCTTCCAACATATGATGTTTGCTTTTAAAGAAGACCAGACCTCTACAAAAGAGAAATATGTATAGCATGTTGTATAACTAAGGAAACATTCAGTCATTTAGCAGAATGCGTAGTATATTAAGGAATTTGGAATTGTATAGAATCAATAATTATAGAAGAAGTCAAATGCAAAATCTTAGAAAAGTAGAATCTTTCAATAACAAGTGAAGATCAAGTTGGGATCTTGCTAGGTACTATACCTGAGGAGAAGGTCCTAAGAAGAAAGCTGCATCTTCAGGGTCTAACTAACAAGAAACGTATTAAAGAATTGATAGACCTTTTGGCATCTAGATCTAAAGCAAATCAGGTAGTGATCTGGTTTATTGATTTTTTTTGGTTAAATTTCTATAAAAGACTGTAGAAATTCCATTGTGAAGTTATGATAGAGTGGGAAAAGGGAAAGGAATTGATCTTTAGAAGAAAAAGAGTAAACAAAGTAAAAGGAAAAGAGGAGGAATAGCAGATAAAGAAAATATTTTGAATACAAACGTACCAAAGAAAGAATCAAGATCTAATAAAGAAAAAAGAATACTTATGTTAGCAAATAACAAAGTGAAAAATTGAATTCAAAAAGG
>CAJVPM010001427.1:0-12091 GCA_910592325.1 Scutellospora calospora | reverse complement strand
CTAAGGTTTTACAGTTACATGATGAGTGTACAACAAGCCACATGTACAACTTTAGTTATTGTCTAATTTAAGTAGTCCGCCATACAGACGATCGACTATCTGTTAGTTCTACACTATGCTGCCATACCTGCAACCTGCCTGTGAGTTACCTATTTAAACACTCTGATCATTAACTCTTCTCCTCATTCCAAACTAATGTCACCACTATAGCTAACTGCTTAAGCCAGCTGGCTTATCTGTAGATCTATTTACCACATAGTTTAGGTTCTCTCAGAATACGTATGCCCAATATATTATGAGCTGCAAAGCTCTAGTTAACCTTAGAAGCATACCTACTAGAGTAGTCCATACCCATTTCATAGATTCACTTAGCTTAGACCTTTGTAGATGTTCATACAATCCCAGTTCCTACCGTAGCTCTCCACTGGTGTCTGTATTCTCCCTCTTAAGACATTTCACAAGACAGATTCTCCTAAATCTAGTTAGCTACTAAGCCAAGTTGGTGTTGCTAGTCCTTTACCACAAACTAGACTTATTCGCACCTATCCTGATCCATACCTTTCTTAGTGGTATTTCTTGTCAGATCAAGCATTAACTGGCTTGACTATCAAAAGCTGTACTACTTCACCTACTCAGGGTTTCTACTATGCAGGTCTTCTGTCTGTAGATTCTATTAAGATTTCTTTGTATAATGTTACGCTACACTTCCAATGTTTTAATAACTTAGTACAACTTAATTTACAGGGTTACAACCTCAGAAACGGACAGGGTTTACTGTAAGTTGGATACAAAAGTCTGGGTAATTATTCAAATTCATCGACAGTGGGATTTGAACTCAGACCTCTTGCATGGCGGTCTGGCAATCTAACTACTACACTAAGATCACCAGACTGAAAGTTAGATATTTTACCTTATTGAAAAACAACAACAACTATAGAAATTAGAATAGCTATAAGTCTTTTAATTAACCTGACAAGGACATCAAACTATTAGTATATAGGTCAGGAAACTAGAAGCGTAGCCAATCTAATAATTTTTTCAAATATAAGGTATTAGATTTATATAAAATTTATAAAATTTTAAAAAAGGTTAGATTGTTAGCATAAGTAATTTTGATCAAAATTCCAAATAGTTAGAGGTTGCTAATGTATAATTTTGGTACAAATTAGAATATGAGTGCCTTAATAAAAAAGCCTGTTATCAATCATATAAATTTTATATGATTGATAACAGGTTTTCCCTTGATGATATTCATATTCTAATAAATTAGCTGATGTTAAAAGTCATATAAATTAATTAAAGGTACCCTTAAAAAGACTTGAGTTTAATATAAAGTCTAATTTAGATAATTATATACCTAAATAAAAATTAAATTAATATATAAGTCAAAAAAATTGAATAACTATTTCTTTCTTAAAAATTTAATTATCTTTGTAAGCATTAGGTGTAGAGTAATTGTATGATAAGCTAGCATTAACAATAAAGCTAAGTGAGTATTAAGTAATAGAAATGTGGAGTATAAAGCAAGATGGACTCTTACTTGTTAAAAGCTATAAACACAAGTATCAAGTAGCAGTTCGCATTAAAAATATTGTTAAATAAGAAAACAAAATATAAAAAAATAAATAAAATAAAAATAAAAAAGGAAAAAAAAAAAATAAAAAAAAAATAATAATAATATTCGATTGCAAAGGATAAAGATATTCTTACTATTAGCTTATTTTTGCATAGAAGTAACAAACTGAAATATTCTAATAAAATAATAAAAATGATAAGAGCTTTAATCTCACTCAAATCTATCCTAGTTAACTATAAATACTAGGCCTAATTGAAAAAACTAAAATATAATATCTAATAAACTATATAACAATAATAATATAATATCTAATAAAATATTTTTGCTAACTAACTATACTAATATATATATTCAAAATATAATTTAACAATAACAGTGTTTTGAAATATATTCTTTGAGACACAAATCACTAACTCTTTCTGTAAATTACTTGTACCAAAACTTCTTAAAAACATTTTGTCATAACTAAATATTTTACTAAGTAAACAACCTTTTGGCTCCTAAGCAAATTTGTTCTGCATAAAATTCTTCTTCAGGAAAGTCTTGTTTTACTTCTTTCGAACCAAAACTTACTTAATTATTTAATTAATTATCTAAAAACATATTTTTAATAATATCCTAGAATTTTATTAAGCAAATAACTCTTGCCTATTAAAAGAGTTTAATTAAGCTCAGTATTGGCTTCATTTTGACATAAAAAACATCAAAAACGGATTAAAACTGACTAATTTACAGCAAAAAATAGCTCTAAAGGCTTTTAAAATTCTTTAAAAAATTCTTGTTTTTTTTTTCTTTTTTCCTACCTTCCCCCTATCAAATCAGAGCACAAACACGTTCCAAATCAACTAAAATTAGTAGTTTATCTGTGGATAATACTAATTTAATTATTTCTAATTTAAGTTCTTTTTAATTTAGTACAAAATTAATTATTTAGGTCTGGCGATCTTAGTATAGTGGTTAAGTTGCCAAACCACCATGCAAGAGGTTTGGGTTCAAATCTCACTTTCGACAAATTTGAATAATTACTTGGACCTTTGTACCCAACTTACAGTAAACTCTGCTTGTTTTTGGGGGTTACAACCCTGTAAATCACATTGCATCAATGTCAATCAGATATTGGAAATATAATACAATGCTTGAGTTATATTATGCAAATAAATCTTGATAGAATCTACAGGCAGAGGACCTGCATGGTAGAAATCCCAAGTTTGGTGAAATAGTACAGATTTCGATGGTCAAGCTAGTTAATGCCTGATCCAGTGAAAAATCTAAGTATGAAAGATGTGAGTAAGTCCGCTATGTAATGCAGCCTGGTACCTTGCATTAGTGGCAACACTAACTTGGCTTGGCAGCTAACTAGATTGGAAGAATCTACCTCATGAAATATCTGGCTGAAACTTAAAGGACTATATCTGGTGGATGGCCATGGCAGGAACTAGGTTTGTACGAACATCGACAAGGGTCTAATCTAGGTGAATCTGTGAAATAAGGCACATAACCACTCAGGTAGAAAATACTTCCGAGATTAACTGGAGCTCTGCAGCTCACAATATGTTGGGCATACGCATCCTGAGAGGACCTAAGCTATATAGAAAAATGGATCCGTAGATGAACCAGCTAGTATAAGCAGTTGGTCATAATGGTGACGTTAATTTGGGATGGGGGAAGGGTTAATGATCAGAGTGTTTAAATAAGTAACTCATAGGCGGGTTGCAGGTATAGCAGCATAGTGTAGAACTAACAGATGGTCGATCATCTGTATGGCAGATTACTTAAATTAGACAATGACTAAAGTTGTACATGTAGCTTGTTGTACACTCATCATGTAACTGTAAAACTTTAGGAACTGTTCATGTGATAGTTCCGAAATAACAAACTAATAAAAATCTAATCGGCCAAGGAAGTAGTCTTAATAACAAAAAAAAAAAAATTAATTATTTACATATTTGTACTCTTTCTAATTTGTATGAAGTACAAATCTAATTTTAGCTTAGTTACACATACTTGTACTTCTATACTATACTAGCCTCACTAGCCACACTAGCCACTAAGCTATACTAGCCACACCTGTGACCAATTGGTGACACAACTAGTGTTATGTTATACAAAACAAATTATACCTCATCACGAAGCTCTTATTTAGCATATTATTTCTACCAATATACAAATCTAAAATTTAAAATCTTATCATGTCTACTCTTGTTAATATCACTTCAGATTCTTACAATATTGACTATTACTTTGCTCACTACTCTGATCGTTATGGAGTTGGCTTTATTGAATCAGATTCTAGCAAATTTCGTGTTTTTTCAGCCTGCTTCAACCCTCAGAACTGTGATCTTTCTAAAAACTGATACTATATGCGTGTTTCTCAACAACCTCAAACTACAACATGTTTATGTAACAACTACTATACAACTTTTACTTCCCAAACATTTAAATACCTTGAAGTCTTTCGACTATCTACTCCTACAAAACCTACTCCATTACAACCAATCTCAAACCTTAGCAGAAAACTATTTAACAAAAGCGATCTTTTTTCTCAATCTCTAATTAAATTAAATTCACAATTAACTCCTACTCTTCTTTTCCTTTTTGCTACTTTTATCTCTACAGAAAATATCGATTTATCTATAGCTCAAATTGCTACTCATACTCATCACTCCCATACTTGTGCAATCAGCCAAAAACAAAATATTACTTGCACAGTCCTTCTTGACTCAAAATATCTCTACGACTCCTCTGCAACTATTATTAAAGAGAGACTTATATACAAATCCTGCTTCGAAAAATAAAAATTTCAATTAAACAAACCCAACTACTTAACCTTACTTGCAAACAAAAAATTACATTTGGTATTATTAAATTTATTACTAAAACAAAAAAAGAAAAATGAAACTTCCTCAAACATATTCTACAAACATTCAACAAAAGCAAAAAACCACAAAATACTTGAGATACTTCAAAAGATTTGAACTGGTTTGCAGAATATCCTATTATAGAAGAAATGGAACTATTCACACAACTAAACAATTCTCTTACTGCAAAAATTTTTAGCTTCATTAAACCTCATCTGATTAATTTTAAACCTGGTCAAAATCGTCAACAAACCTATTCACAAGCTGCAAATAATACTAATACAACTGAATCCAAAGACTCCAAATATACCTTCAAATATCTTCTTCACTCATTTGTAGGCAAACATCCTAAATTCTTAACTGATTTTATCTATGAAACAAACTCTAAAATTAGCAAAACTATTGAAATTCCATTTGACATACTCTACTCTACTTTCACCTCTCTTCTCACTTCATTTACAGAACTTATGTTTACCAAACTCAACTACAAACATATCTTCTTCTTACATAGCAATATCCTACTATATACTATTTCTAATAGAATTAATATTGCACTTAACCTAGCAAGACTTCATTTTCACTTAAACTATACTTACAAAACAATCAATTATGAAAAATTTGCTAAAGATCTTAGCATTACTCCTATTCGAATACAATTTCACTACAACTTCCTCACTGATAAACTGATAAACCTTTTATCACAATTAAAAATAACCATAAATTTAATATTTATATTGATATTAATATACTCCAAACACATTTCCTTAATACATATCACATATTTTCTTTAAAAGAATATAATCATTCTTTTGAAAAATAGTATAACTCCTTCTTCGATAATTATAGCTGGCAATTTATTTTAATTAACAAAACCAAAACTATGAACTATATTAAATACCAAATATATCTCTAATTCTTACAATATCTTAAAAAACTACTTCCTCCTACCTTTGAATTTACTAACATTAATTCTCTTCAAGAAAGAACCAAACAAACAATTAAGGCAACATTTCACCACTTCCATTTATGCAATTACTCCAAAACACATATTTGCTCTATGATTTCTGAGGACCAGGAACATGATTTTACAACTATTTCTAAAACAATATTCAAAAAATCCTTTGACCAATTTCCTACTTCTTCCAATATGGAAATAGATAGAGAAACCAAACCAACAATTATTAAACCAACTCTTGACTTCACTATTTTTGAAAAAGACCAAAAATATCAAGCTAGCTTTAACATTCTAATATCTATTACAACAATTAACGAACTTGCTAGTGATACTGGGAAACAATATATAGATTTAAACTTAGTTAAAACAAACCCAAAATGCTGAACATACTATTTTTATTGCTTCTTTAAAGCTTTCCTTTAATCTGCTGCTGAAAATAATGGTATCTCTGAACTAAGTAAATATGAAGCAATTAAAAAAGTCACAGAAAAACCTAATAATATACATTTTCTTGCACAAATTCTCACTTACTATAACATCTCTCACCAAAATCTTATTAGTATCTCTGAAATTCTTGCTAAATATAAATTCATATTCTATTCTCAAGCCTAACAAATTATTCATGAAAAATTCAAAATCTCTTTCAAAAAACCAAACAAAATTCACTTCTCTATTCTATCTTGTACTAAACCAAAAACACAACAACAACTTAATAACAATCTTACTGATAAAACAATTGAGTCTACACCTCCAAATCCTAAAACGTTACATGCTTAAATTCTATTCTCTTCTTTTTAGAAAGTTTTCTGTAAACATGAATACAACTATTGCCTCTAAAATAATGATGTCTTCTATCTAAGTAGACTATTTTTAGAAGAAAATGTAATAAGTAAATAGGTGAGAAAGTCTATTTATATGAAGAACTATATATACTAGCTAGACTTAACAAACAAAGCAAGCTTTAGATCTCTTCATAACTATGAGAGCTAAGTATACAGTGAGTATCTCTTTACAGAAGACTTTCAACAAACTTCAGTTTCTAATACATCATCTCATACTGAAGTAATACATTATAACAAATTCCTACTATACTATAATCTACTAACTCTTCAAACCTCACAAACTTCATGCAATATCCTAAACTATTTATTATAATACAAATATACTAATTAAATTAAAATTTCAATAAACAATACACTAACTAAAATACAAATCTATATTAATATTAATAACTCTATTCTCTTAAATCATCTAATACTTAATACTAAGGACTATAAAACTTACTCATACCTTCTTATTTATAGTCAAACACAACTACTACAACTAAACATCACTATATACAACATTTGAGAATATATTACACTAACTAAAAAACAGCTATGGGAGAACTACTACCTCTTACAAAATCTCTACATCATTGGTATAACTAAAACTAAGATATCTGCAAAATACAAAAAGCTCAAATTCCTTAATACAGCTCACTATACCTACTACTGGTCTAACTCAGAAAATTCAGCTAAAGGCACAAGCTTAAAGATTGCAAACCACCTTTGATCTCATATCTATAATATAATTATATACTCAGAAGGTGCTATTGCTATAGATCTCTTTTTTCAAAACAACTTTAAATTCAAAATTATTTCTGTTTATTTATTATTTACTGGCTCTAATTGATAAAATTCAACTCAAAGCAAAGTTATTTCATAGATACAACAAGCAATAGCCAACAATATGCTACTTATTGTACTAGGAGATTTTAATACCAATATAGACTAATGAAATTCTACTTTATCTAAAACTCAATTACTAACATTTTTATATAGTAATAATATATATAATCTAAGTGAATATACTCAAAATCTACAAAATACTTAGCACAGTACTCAATTTAGTAGCTGCATTGATTATATCTGGACTCACTATTCTGTTATCCTATACTTCCTAAACTTCTAACTCATAGACTCTAATAGAATTACTAATAGTAACCACAAAATACTTACTTCCTAATGAACTTTTCTTTTTGCTACCACTGAAAAAAACAGATATAAAACTAGTAGCAGCTGCAAGATCTTCAACTACAAAGCTATGAACAAAGAAAAATAAGAACTATTCACAGATACTATTACTCAAAATCTTAAACAAAACAAAATTCCAACAACTGAACAAACTTCTGAGTCTATTGAGAAATTTTAGCACAAAATCCAAACAAGCATTATTCAAGTAGCTTTAACAAAAATTTCAAACAAAAAATTTAAAGCTCGCAACTTTCACCACTAATATTCTTATAAAGTAACTGAATTATATCAGGACCTTAAACAACTAAGAAATATTATTTAAACTATTAAAAAACTCCTATATACTAATCAAAACATTACTAACACAATTCTCTCTCAAATTACTAACCTTAATACTAAATACTAACTTAATATACCACTTTTTCTATCTAATCTATCTGAATTACCTAACTGGCTAATAGAATCTAAAAGCTGCTAGAAAAAACTATACCATACTCGTAACTTAGAAAATAATAAAGAAATCTACCAACAAATTAATAAAGCTATCAAAACTTAATGTTCTCAACTCCAATCACATCTAACTAAAATGATCAACAGCCTTCTTAACTAATACACAGATCTAGTTTATTTTGATAATATAAAAACAAACAATAAAATTATCACAGATTCAACACAAATCAAAAAACATATAAGAGACTATTTTGAATAATAGATAGCTCATAGACCAATTAATAACTATATCTTTAATGCAGAATAGTCAGAAGAATATCTTCCAAAATCTAATATTAATACTAGCTAGTACCAAAATATTCTAAAGCCTATAAGCTCTGAAGAAATCCAACAAACAATCAGCAAACTCTCTAATAATAAAGCTTGTAGCTCTACTAGTATAAGCTATGAAATAATTAAACATAGTGGAACTCTATTTATACAATCTATAACTATACTCTTTAACTTATGTTTAAATTAACAAAAAATTTCTAAACAATAGAAAGATAGCTGTATTTTTTCTATTTTAAAGAAACCAAACTTCACCAGTAATCTTACACATACAAAACTAATTTGCCTCATCGAACATATTAAAAAACTTTATACTAAAATTCTAACTAATTAACTTAACTCTATTTTTACTTAATATCCTATCTTATTACTACTTAATTATATTGTATTACCAGGTAATAGTATTACAATACCTATTCATATATTTAATAATCTAATTAAAGATGCTACTTACAACCAAAAAGAGCTATAGCTTCTCTCATAGGATATGAGCAAAGTATATAACTCTGTTAATATCTAACTATTCAAGCAATCTCTTGAAAGTATTCAAATACCAAACCAACTTATCAATACTCTAACAAATCTTCTCTATAATCATAACAACAAAGTTATTATGAATTTTGGACTTATTAACTCATATCTAGTTCATAATAGAATTGATCAAAGAGAAACAATAACCTCTTTATTCTAGTGTATTTACTATGATCTACTTATAATAAAAATAGCTAACTCAAATACAGACTATATAGCTAAAACTTCATAGTTTGAAAATATTACTTTTTCTAAACTCACAACTCTTAAAGCAAATATACCAGTTCTAGCCTATATAGATAATACTTTATAGCTAACCAAATTCAAACAATACCTTGAACAAATACTAAACACTGCTTCTTTCTTCTTCAAAATAGCCAATATCTAAGTGAATCCAAACAAATTAACTTTAATTACAAATTCAATATCACTATCTAATATCTATTTTATAAACCATACTATTATATCTCAACAATACAATATCCTTTTCTGATTTCTTGGCTGCTGGTTTATTCTAGATAATAGATACAAAGCTCAAATTAAAATAATATCTCAGAAAGCTATTTTACTATCTAACATTCTCAATACTAAACAAATAACTAACAAACAAGCTTATTATATAATTAACAAAGTTATTATCCCAATATTTGAGTATCAAATACAAAATATTGTAATTCTACAATCTATATGCAACAATATTCTCTCTAAATATCTTATAGTAGCTAAACACAAATCATATCTTGCTAAAACTACTCCTAATAGTACAATGTTAAATCATAATATATATAACATTAAAAATATATGGGATATTCAACTATAATACTACTTTTCTAACTTCTTTAACTATCTTAATAATAATCAACTTCTAGGAATAACAACTAAAATTTGCATACAACAACTTCAAAATAACCTCTGGTTACCTACAAATATTTTTTAACACCCAAACCTACTCATCAATAATCTAAACAAAAATATAATAAACTTCAAAATAATCTAACTTCTTTGCCTCTCTGATATCTCAATTCTTATATATCTATCTATCTTATAGCCTAACACATATAACTATTCAGCTCTCCCAATTAAAGATATAATTAATCAACATTCAAACTATCTAAACTTTAAAAAACAATTATATAACAAGAAGATATTATATCTCAACCAACTAACTATAGCTGAAAACAATATACTTCTTAACTAAAAACATATTTCACCAAGAATTCAACAACTTCTTACAGACAAGAAATCTGCTTGGTTTACTTACTTAGAAGATACTATTCTAACTCAAGAATATACTAGAGAAATATCAAACTCTATACAACTTAAAGCTTCTAATTTATTTGCTTTTACCACAGAACACTTCAATACTACTTCTAAAAAGCTATAGCTTATTACTTATCACAATAATAATATTATTATAGAAAAAACATAAAGATTTAACAAATCTTCTAACAAAATATCTATTACTTACTGGCAAGCAGATTACAATTCAACAACTACAAAATATTATCTTTTATAACAAATAAACTGCAAACTATACCCAAGATATGAACTAAATTCAAATAGAATTACAAATTGCTATGCAACAAATATTTCTACTTCACTATCAACAAAATTCTTAGGCAGAAAAACTAAAAATAATCCTTCTAACTAATTAAAACTTAATACTAACTACATTAACTTATTATACTCTATTGCAATTTGATATTCACTCAGCACTCCTTCACCACCTACAATTTTACTTCCTAACTCTTCAATTTCTTCTATTTTCAAAGAAAATATATTATCATTACAACTCATACAAATTGCTAACACTAATACTAACTCTCAACAACTCAGGTTCTATACCGATAGCTCTGTAAAAGATATTACTACAAACCAATACTTATCTGATATTAGGTGAATACAAGTTGATAATAACAACAATATTATATACTCTTATTTAGCACAGATCAATACTGGCCTTCATCTTACAAAGCTGAATTAGTCTCTATTCTGTTAGCAATTAGTACTGCATCTATGAACTACCAAATTGATATCTATACTAACTCACTATCAGTAATACACAAATTTAACAAAATCAAACAACAAAGTTCTAATCCTAATAAACTCTCATCTTTCTACTACTGGCCAATTTGGCAAACATTACTCAAATTTATTAAAACATATAATCTATCTATTAACTTGCACAAAGTTCAAGCACATAGTAATGATGAACTCAATAACAAAGCTGACCAACTTGCAAACTACTACTCAACACTACTATACCTCATATTCAATCATCTAAACTCCTATATTAGATTACATATATTTCAGTAAAATGATTACTCTATTAAGCAAACAAACATGTCAATTTATTAAAAATATATGAAATACCTACAATATCACTATATAGACTTCTCAAAAATGAACATCAACTTGGATACAATACTCTATACAAATTGACTAGCTATCAACTTAGCTTCTCCTCCACAACAATATACCTCTTTTCTTAAGCTATACTAATTTTTTCTCAACAAAGCCAAATCTTTTAGAGTTAAAAACATGATTAATGATCTTCCTACAATTTCTTATCTTCAACTAATCTATTTCAACATATTTCCAACTAACTAATGCTTTAACTGCAACTCTACAAATAAATACTAACACTAGATTTTTTGTAATAACAACTCATTAATTCTTAATATTATACAAAATTCTATTACAGAGTTCTTTATAATATCCAAACTAGAAATCTTGAATAATGAGTTACAAACTCTATATAAACAACTCATCAACTACTACTCACTATACTTCCCTCAACTATTCTCAAGCTCTATATTAATCTATACTATACTCTAGAGACTTATATCTAATGACCTAGCTACTCTACTACAACTATTCACTAATTCACACAAATTAGCAATACAACTAATAATCAAGTTCTTTCACAATTTATTTAATACTATTTACAAGCTAATTTAGTTACTGTATTGTAACAAATTTGCTTAATAGAAAAAATCTTATAATATTAATACTTCATATTCTAACTCTAACCCAAACAATACCCAATTACAACAATATACTACAAACTTTCTGACCTTAAATTACAACTCAAACAGACAAGCTAACAACAATACTCAAACTACAGAACAAATAGCTACTAGCAAAACATATTTATGAATGATATAATAGATCAAATATAGTACACTAACTAATAATATATTATTTACTCAAATCTAGATAAGTCATAACTACTCTAGTAGGTTTAGGTTTTAGATAAATTAGTTTAGTTAGTATTTATTAACATACTATAGTCTGAATTTCAATTCTTGTCATGTAATTTAAAATTTATAAAGTTAATTCTTTATATTGAGAAACTCCTTGCAGAATCTCAATT
>CAJVPM010001426.1:0-12091 GCA_910592325.1 Scutellospora calospora | reverse complement strand
TAATCTTTGCTCTTTCATTAACTTTGTAACGAACTGCCACAGTGAAGTAATATTCCACTTGGACACCATTGAGAGCCTCTCTTCTGTATCTTATGTTACTTGTGTTGAATCAAGAAGGCCAACACTTGTAACAATAGTACAAATACATGCAAAGTAAGGTAAAAAAAAAACATTATAGATAAAGTTATGTATCATATGCTTAATAGTAGAAATGATACACACAAGACCAAAACTAGACAGCTTACTAGTAATTAGGAAAAGTTACAGGAAATTAACAAAAAAAGATAAGATTACTTTAAAAATAGAGTATAGAGCCAAGAAGTATGTAGAATAGAGCTAAAGCAATAAAATTAGTTGGAGTAGTTATAAAAAAATATGACAAAGAAATAATAGCTGAGGAAGTGATGCTGCAATAGGTTTTAAAGACTATATAGATAAAATAATTGTAGAAATTTTAGAAATAGATAGTAATATAGTAATAGTAGTGAGAGAATAGAGAAAAGTAATAGAGAGAGTAGCAATAACAGAAGGAATTGATAAAGTAAAGATAGTATTAGAACAAAAAATCCAAGATACAATAGTAAGAGAAAATAAACTAACAATGCAAGAGAGAGAGAGTAAATCAGATATAGAAATAGCAGACTAAACAAGTCCTACAAAGATAGGTGATATTACAGAAGAAGAATAAACTTTTTTAGAAAATCAACTTCTAGTAAGCAAAAAAAGTAAAGAAGATTACAGCCTTATGGAAGACATTAAAGAAATCTAAGATAAAGAGATCTTTAGATCAAATACAAATTTCTACTCAGACACTACAGAAGAATCAGAAGACGATTTGATATCAGCAGAGTCTAATTCTTCTCTCAAGAAAAGCATATAGGTATCAAGTAAAAATAGGTATGAAAGAAAAGTAAATAAAAAGCAAAAGTAGCAGCTATTAAAGTACTTGGAGATAATACAAGTTATAGAGAAAAATCTTTAAGATAGTCAATTGGAAGAAATACTTATCTCAAGAAAATATCTGAGAAATTTGAGCAAGGCAATTTATGGTATAGTCTTATTTTCGACTATGAGAAAAGCTACAAGAAGGCCAAAGAAAACTAGAAAGTAAAAAAGAAAAATATGAGCAAGCTAAACTGATTCGCGAAGACAATATAAAGGAAATTAAGGCTACTTAACCTCTAAATAGTCAAAATAGAGATAGTATTATTATAGATACAAAGAAAAAAATAGAAGAACAGGCAAAGGTAGAGTTAGAAGAAGTTCTAACAAGAAGAAAAAAAGAGATATAATTACCTCAGATCAATATGAATATGCAAGTATAGAAAACCCTATAGCCTAGCAAGACTCCAACAGCTCAAATGAAACCAAGAAAAAAAATAAGATAACAGTTTAGGACTTGTCAAACTAAGCAAAAAGAACTCAAGTTTTTAAGATAGTTTGGTTTATAGGAAGAGTAGAATATATAGAGATGATCAAAAATATATATGACAAAACAAGAGCAGAGATTGAGTTTAAAGCAAGCACTTATGATGAAAAGAAAATCAATAAGATTTGGTATCTGCTTTTTGTGAATTAGGTATTAGTAAGAGTAATAGTAGAAACTAACAATTTTGAATTATTTTACACAAGAAACAGATTTAGCAAAAGACTACTAGATCTACCAGAAAACACAAATAAAATACTGCTTTGGAGACAAATCAAAAATTCTAGAGCTATAGCTTTATATATTTTCCAAAATACCAATAATAATAATATGAGTAGTATAACAGTATATTTTGAAAATCAAGAAGATATAACAAATATTTAATGTACTATTACAACAACAAACTAAGATGGGCAAATACAAGAGGCCAAGAAGTAGAGTTACTAAAAGATTAGAGAGCTAAAGCCTTCAGAGAGAATGAAGTAGTTATCAAAAAAAGTGAAAAGAGCTTAGAAAAAAGAAGAGACTTTGAACAAGAACTAGAAGGCGAATGCTCAAAATATGTGCAAAAAAGAGTACAAAGAAGAGAAAGTCATCAGCAAGAGGCTTTGATTAGTTTAGTACTAAAAGAGTATAAAAAAAACTAGAAGACATATAGAAGAGCTCAAACTACATCAAGTGATAGTAAAGAGGAAAGGTTCAAAACAGAAGAGAAAAGTAGTATTCAAAAGAAAATGAGAAGCAATGAGAGAAAAAATCTAAATAGACAAAGCTATTATATAAATTACAACAAGTCTCTAGATTATATAGCTCAATTAATGCAAAACTTAGAAGGAAAAATTAGAGATCTGAAGGGTAAACTTCCAAATTGTTCCTAACTTACGTACTAGTTAAATTAAAGAAAGCCTTACTTGTATAAGAAAGAAAACTTGTACAAGGAAACAAGACAAGGCAAGAGATAAATCAGACCAAAGAGAATACTAGTGCAAATAAGAAAATCATAAGCATAACAGAGATTAGAAAAAGAGTTAAAATAGCAGTATATAATATTAATAGTTTAAAAGAGAATAGATATAAATTAAATATACTAATAAATAAATTTAAAGAAAATAACTACGATATAGTAGAGGTAATAGAAACAAATATTATAGAAAAAGAAGGCTAGTATATAGCCAAAACTCAAAGAAATATATATAGTTTTTGGTCTAATACAGAAAAAAGCAAAAGCAAAGGTTCAGAAGTAAGTATAATCATAAGCAAAAAATAGTCTAAACACATAGAGCAAATTAGAAAACATAGTGGCTATCTGCTAAAGATACATTTCTTTTTTAAGCAACTAAAAATAGTAGTGTTTGTAGTTTATATAGCACCAAATAGCCAATTGAAAAGCAAAGAAGTACAAAGAACAATAATAAAAGAGATAGCATAAAGAAAACCAAATATGTACTTTATTATAATAGGTGATTTTAATTATATTATATAGCCAAGTATAGATAAGAGCAATAACACAAATGACAACTTTAAAAAGCTACCTCTACATAGTTGGATAACAAAACAAAACTTCATTGACACCTTTAGAGAGCTATATCTTTGCAAAAGAGAATTTTCATAGAGCAATAGCAAGGATAGTACAAGAATAGACCAAATTTAGATCTCAGATAGTTTAACTTTTGGCCTTAAAGATGCATTAATTGAAAAAATAAAGCTAGAAACAGGTAGTGACTACAACCTAGTAGTAGCAGAAATACTTTTAAACTATCTAGAGTTTAAAGATAAGTTGGCGCAAGTCAAAAGAAAAAGTATAAAGAGAACAATTTTCTTGTGTGACAAAGTAACAGAGGAAAATTGAAATGATTACCAAAACAAGCTACAGAGTTTGCTCAAAAAGAAGCTGAATAAGAAGCTATAGACAAGAGAACAGCCTGAAAAAAGCAGTGAAGAATCTATAGATATTATAGATTTAAACAAGAAATAGGATATTATAAACAACAGCATTAAACAAGTAGCAGAAGATAAAATTCCTCACAAGAAAGTGCTAAACTCAGGTTACAATAAAGCTCTAAAAAAAATCTATTCAGAATTGCAAACTACAATAAACTTGAAAAGAAAACTAGTTAAATAATATAAAAGAAAAAAGGGAACTAGTAGAACTGAAGAAAGATAATTAGAAATCGAGAAAGAAGTGAGGAAGATAAATGAAAAAACAGAGCCAAGTATAGTAATACTAGGAACTCTGTGGAGTGAACAACTATAAGAAGAGCTTACTAGATAGTAATTAGTACTTAAAAGCAAACTAGTAGCAGAGAACAGTTTAGTAAGCAAATTAGAAATAAGAGAACATGTAGACTGCAAATGCAAAATAATAAGAGATAACCAAAGAAGAATGATAAATAGTCTGCTAGAAAAACCTTTCAAGAAAGTAATAATCGATAGACTACTTTTAGATAAGAAAAGAGTTAAAGAGCTCTATAATGAACCTAAAAAAGTCTTTCAGAGAACAGCTGAGCATTTTAAAAAGCAGTTCAAAAAAAGAAACTTCAAACAAGAAGAATTCTCACATAGTTGGAAAGAAGTATTCAAACTAATAATAAGAATTAATAAAAGCTACTACAAAGATTTGAGCAGTAGAGTAACTGAAAAAGAATAAAAACAAGTACAGCACCTGGCTTATCAGGAATTAGATATATATTGATTAAACGAGCAAGTGCAGAAACACAAGTAACATTTAGAAATTTTGCTAGTGAATACCTAAAAGCAGGAAGAATTCTACTAAAGTAAAAAATTAGACAGACTTACCCAATACCTAAAGATTTAGACTAGTAGTATAACCTAAGCAATATAAGGCCAATAGTACTTTTAGAAACTTTTAGAAAGTGTGTAACTAAAGTTTATACAACTAGGCTAAAAAGAATAATAAGAGAGAACAATATACTAGAAGAGTCAAACTTTACGAGGCTAATAAGAAGCTTAACAGAAAGCCTAATTCATATCTTGAGCATGATAATAGAAGAAGTGAGAAAAAAGACAAAGAGCTCTAGATTATACTATAAGATATAAAAAAAGCATTTGACTTTGTAAGTCTGGACTCTTTAAAACTAGCATTGCAAAAAATAAAGGTACTAGCAATAGAGCAGGATTTTATACTAGATTTGTTTGACAAATGATAAACTAAAATAATTACTGTACTAGGTCTTACAGAATCAATAAAAGCAGAAGACAGAATAGAACAAGAAGAAGTAATTTCATTATTAATTTAGAAAATTTTCTACGATCCTCTGCTAACAAAAATCAAGAGAAATTCTTAACTCAGATATGAAATAAAAGTCTCCTGAAGAGAAAACTTTGAAAAAAATAAAATAAAAACCCAAAGAATAAGACAAGCTGTAGTTGCCTTTGCAGATAATATCACATGAATAGCAAGCTTCAAAGAACAGCTCGAAAAAATTATTCAAATTGCAGAAGAATTCTTTAAGATTAATGATATTCAGATAAACCTATTCAAATCTAAACTTATTGCAATAAATTTTAAAGTACAGAAAGATGAATGCAAAATTACAGTAGACAGACAAGAGGTCTATGCAACTAAAAAAAAAGAAGCAGTTAGATTTCTAAGAATTTGAATAGGACAAAAAGTTAGCAAAAAACAGATTATGTCAAAAACTAAG
This sequence comes from Scutellospora calospora, assembly GCA_910592325.1. Classification (NCBI taxonomy): domain Eukaryota; kingdom Fungi; phylum Glomeromycota; class Glomeromycetes; order Diversisporales; family Gigasporaceae; genus Scutellospora; species Scutellospora calospora. The sequence continues at coordinate 7,000 of CAJVPM010001426.1, read as the reverse complement.
CAAATAGTAGGACTTTTTGCTAATACAATTAGAAAAAAGATAGTCTCAACAAGCCAAGTATTGTATATAAATAATGTATACCTTATACTGAAGCTAGAATATATGCTACAGAATATCTTTTGACTAAAGATGAATGTGAAAAGATTCAGCAACCATATGTGATGATAGCTAAAAACAAACTAGACTTAAAGAGGATACTTCCAAACTTTGTAATATCTCATATTGGGATCTTTAATATATACATATTATGGAATACACTAAAAACTAAGCAAATATTAAGTCTTATGAATAGACTAAATAAGAATTGTGAAGTTAAGAGTATTACAGAGATCAGAATAAAGCAAGGACAACAAATTACTCATTGTCTAAATAGTATCTGAGCTAAAAAGCTAAAAGATAATAAGAAGAAACTACTCAAGAATAATCTAGCAGATCTAATTATTTAAGATAACTTAAATATAGGACTAGAAATAGTAACTAGTCAAGTAAACTGAGTAGTTGAATCAAGTGGGATACTAATTAAAAGTCTAATGAAAACAGAAACATTTATCAAAGCAGAAAAAGCACTTAGTAATCTCAATATATGAGTATTGGAGCAGATCCTTAATATAGAAGACTCATATCTACTAATATGGCAATAGCTAAAAATTTCTAAAAAGAGATTCCAAAAAGGCAAAAAATTGAATTGGTATAAAGAATTAGAAGAGAAAGTGTTAAATAGCAAAGAGAGTAAAGAAGTTAAAGATAAGTTCAAAACAGGTATGAAAAATACTCTAAGTATACAAAATTTGCTTGAAGAAGTTTCTCAGGACAAAAAAAAATGTGAATAGATTGTCTATGAGAATATGCAAAGCAAAAGCAGAAAGATAAGAAGAGTGCAAAAGAAAAAAAGAGAAGTTTCCTAATAGAGCATTAGGAAAACAAAGAAAATATAGAAATGTGAGAAAAAATAGAGAAGTGTAAGAGTTGCTTAGATAACAAAAAGAAAGCATATAAAGAGTGCAAAGGCTAGTAGCTAAAGAAGAAGATTTTAGAAGTAATTCTGAAGTTTAAATTTTGCTTTTTTAATTTCTATATTATTGAGTTCAAAAAATTTATTTGAAATATTTATGATAATTGCAATGAATTTTTAGAATCTGCAATCTATGTAATATTATTTGTATAGACTAGTGCTAAAACCTAGATTTTTTCATCTCTTGTAATATTTCTGCTTATATCTGATAGCTATTTTAGGTATAGTCAGACCTCTATTAATTACCAAGTTGGTTATACCTTAATTTGGTAATTATATAAAGATATGACTATAAACAAAATACTAAGTTATAATCACATGATTACTGACTAATTAAAATTATAATATTTGTATATATTAAAATTTACTATTAAAATTCTAAAATCTTCAATAGTAAATATCTTTTGATCTACTAAACCAATTTGAATGAAACAACTACTAAAATGTTTATTTCAATGAACTGATTCTAACAAATCCAAAATCATTAAAATCTAATTACAGAATCTTGAGATTATTAATAATTTGTATTACTATAGATATTTAATCTTTAAGTATCTAAAGTGATACAAATCATTAATGATCTTGGGATTCTGTAATTAGGTTATATATATAATTTGTGCTTGATATGTAGAATAGGATTATTTATTGGGTTTCTTAAAATTATATTAATGTAGGCTAGCTAGCCTAAATTGAGGATCATATTAAAATCTTATACAGGATCCAAAAAATCACACATATTTTATATGTGTTATTTATGTGTAATCTTGCACAGATCCTACATATGCCTATCACTACTCACTACCTTAAATATATAACAAAATTCTCTTTAAATACTCTAATTCTACTAAATATCTTATCCTTAGAATTTCAAAACCATCTTTCACTTCTTCAATTTCTAAAACTAGAGATTAAAAATATTAAAACTCTTATTAAAAAAGAATTCTACAACCAAATCTTTTCAGAAATCAAATCTAAATTTAAAGAAAGAAATCTTATCTTCATTTAAAATCCAAAACTCTTCTACAAAAAGATTCTAGAAACCTAAAATTAATAACTTGGTTAACAAGCTACACTCATATAATTCTCTTCTAACTAACTCAACAGAAGTAAAATAAGCACTTTACTAATACTTTTAGAAATATTTTCAAGAACTTCTCTCATTTCTACTAATCACAAAATCAGAATTTTATAACGTATACAAACCAAATACAAAAATAAAAAATATTTTCAAAATCTATTAGATAATATTACTCTCATATTTCTATTTCGATTATCACGAAAGTAAAATTTGAATAAAAAAAAATACATTCTGTCTGACAGTAATAAGTAATTTATCAAAAGTATTCAACCTTTTATATTATGTGAAAGTACTTTATATTAAATACAAGGCTATTAGCTTACCTGCATTTTTTTATATTAAGTATAATCGTTGTAAATTTATTTACTGAAGATATTAATAAATTTTTATAATAGTAAAAAATAATTTATTTGAAGTTATAGGTATTATTATATATAATTAAGATATAAAAAAAACCTTAAATAAGGAAAAAAATCTTAAAATATATAATAATACCAAATAATAACAAAAAAATATATAAAACAAATAAGAAACATATATAATAAATATAAAAAATTTTAACTATAATTTTTCTTTAAATTTCAATAAAACCAAACAACTCTATCTCTACTGCACTTCTAAATTAAAATTTTCATATTTTTTTTTAGAATTTGTTATTTCTATAAAGGCTTTAAAAAATAAATTCAGTAATTATGAAAAAATATGTTCAAATAGTTTCATGGTTTTTGTATTCATATTCTTCGTAGTAGTTTTCTACCATCAAGTTAGAATCATTCTCATTTACATACTTCCCGCGCCCTATCAACTCTAGGTCTATTTTCCCTTCATATATCTTAAATTTATTAAAATTATAATTTTTTTTAGCAGGTGTAAGCTTTATTTTCCACATAGTGTAAGGACTAAGCATTAGTTCTCCTTCCTTAATTTTCTTATATGTATTATTAAACATAACCGGCTCTCCTTTATCATTTTTTTCAAAACCATATCCGATAGGTTGTTTATCACTTCTTATTACATAAAACTTATCGCCATATCTATAATAAGAATTGCCTAAATGAATCATATTAACATTAAAATGTTTAAGCTCATTATCAATTTCATTTTGCAATTTATCTATCAATCTGAATCTGTTATCTATCGATCTGAATCTGATACCTATCTCATTAAACTTGACTGCACTTTTATTAGAATCGATCTTTGTTATATCTGCTTTTATAGTTACTTCTTCTCCAATTAGCAGTTTTGATATTTCATGGCTATATTTGTTATTTTCCCATACAAAAAATGGTTCAGTGGATATTTTTTCACTATGAAATTCACCATATTTTAAATAATTATCAATATCTTTAATAATATAAACGTCGCCTTCTTGAACTTTTGAATGAATATTTTTTATTTGCGATTCAATATAATTAATACTTTTATCAATATCAATGTCATAATGATAATCATCTGGTGAAATTAATATGTCTGAATACACATTTGCAAATGGAAATACCCATTGCTTGAATGCATTTGTAGCTCTTTTTAAATGCCTTAATATAATGTTGAACCTTATCTCTCGTTTTAGTTTATTAACAGCATTGTCTAATTTTTCATCGGCTATTTTATCAGCTATTGAAGAACCAATATGCGCTATATAGACAAGCTTTGCTTGATCATAATAGTCTTGTATACGATCATATATATTAATAAGAGTAGTCAATCCTTCATCTAACATTTCCATATAACGTGTTACATCTTCTTGTATCTTAAATCCTTTAGATATTTGCCGAATTTCATGTTTTATATCTTTTAATGAAGATTGCACTTTCCATTTGGTCACATCAAGAAAAACATGTGATCTTTTATTTATTTTACTTTCAATATTATTAATATCATCCTGCATCCTTTTGATCATAGGAACAATAGCGTTATTAATATTTTCTTCATACCGTTTTAATTTTTTAATATCATTTTCTGCTTGTTTTATCGAGTTACTTATCGCATCAATTTCTTCTTTGTCTTTTTGATATTTGTTATACAATTCAATTGCCATTTCTGTAGTATTAATTGCAATATTAAGTTTGTGTACTACTTCTAATTCAATAGTTGAGTCTTCATTATTCTCCTTTTCTAATTCTTCTAACTTTTTCTGTGTTGTTTCTAATTCAACTTTTATTTCTTTGATTATTTTTGTTGAATTAATATTACTTAATGATTTCTGAATTTTAATTAAACTCCCTTTTATATTTGACAAATATGGATATTTATCACATTCTTGAGATAATTCTTTTATTTGTTGCTCTGCAATTTTTATTTCTTTTTTTTTAATTTCTTCATCTTCGATCATTTTTTCCATTCTGTTTAACGAATCTTTTATATCTGAAGAAATTTCAAAATTTGAATTCCGATTATTTTCTGAAATGAATGCTTCAGCTATATTAACTCCTCCTTTGATTACATCACCAGCCACTCCAATAGGGCCACCAGCAATACTTATTGTTTGACCTACAATTTTTAAAATTCCTAATGTTTGTCTTAATACTAATTTATTCTTTAATTCATTCTGCTTTTCTTCTAAAGTATGTTTATTTTCTTCGACATTTTCTATTAATTCCTTGGTTTCATTAATTAATATTTTGATTTTTTCATCTATTTTATGGATAATATTATCCATTTCATGTTTAATTTGTTTACTAGCAATATTATATGCCTCTTCAACTTTTATTTTAATCTCCTTTTTAAATTCTTCTACTCTACGTTGTGTTTCTTCGTTTTTCAATAATTCAATATCTTTTTTTATCATTTTAAAATATCCATTTATATTAACAATCAAATTAGATTCTAATTGAAATTTGAGAGTGCAAATCTTACTAAGAGTACATGTATATAGATAGCTAAGTGCCATTTTAATTTCTTTATTTTCAAGATTTTCTGCATATTGTTCAATACGCTTAATAAAAAATTGGTAAAAAGAAATAAATTCAATATCACTAATACTTTTTAGTTTAAATTGTTTTTCTAAACTTTGAAACTTCTCAACTAGTTTTAGGGTCACGTCAACTGAATTGTAAGTAAGTTTAAACCTGAAATAATTATTTAATTGATCATCGTCTAACTGATCGAAAATTTTATCTACTTGAAGACTATCTTCTTCTTTATTTCTCAAAAGTTTAAAAACTTCAATTTGACAAGAAATTGCAGCTATATGTAATGGCTTCCAATCATTTTTATTTTTAAAATTAATATTTGCGCCATGATCTAGTAAAAATTCAACAATCTCCCTATGTCCATTCCACGCAGCTTCATGCAATGCTGTTTCGCTATTCTCATTAATCATATTAACTAAACTATCATTTTTTTCTATTAAATATTTTACTATTTCTTTATGACCTTCTAATGCAGCCCAGTGTAGTGGCGTACTACCATTGATGTCGAAATTGTTTTCTCCATTTTCTAACAACAATTTAATAATTTGAATGTCCTCTTTTCCTGCAGTATGAGGTAATCTTAAATTAATATCAGTTTCTTTTTCTAATAGTAACTTAACAACATTTACATAATTTTTTTTTGCAGCAAAATAAATATGATTAAAATATTGCTCATTAAAATCTTTGTCAGCACTAGCCTCTGCTTTTAGTAAATATTTGACAGCCTCCACGTGCTTATTCTCTGCAGCCAAATCTAATGCTGTTTTACTATCCTTATCTGTAGTATTAATTTTACATTTTTGTTCTAGCAAAGTTTTAATCACTTCTACATGCCCTGCAGTAGCAGCAAAGTGTAATAATGTCCAATTATTATTACTAACAGCATTAATATTGGCATTTTTTTCAAGCAAAATCTTAATGATGTTTTGATGACCATAAGATGCAGCCTCGTGTAAAGCTGTTTTACCATTCTTATCAACATGATTAATATCAGCTCCATGATTTATCAAAATATTAATAACCTCATCATGACCCGCTTTTGCTGCATAAAATAATGATGTACAGCGATCATTATCAGGAGTATCAACTTGGGCTTTGTATTTTAGCAAAGTCTCAGCAATAGATGTATAACCCTTTTTTGCAGCCCAGTGCAAAGCTGTTTTACCATTTCCATTTTTACTATTAACTTCAGCTTTATGTTTTTTTATCAATAACTTAAAATCACTATTAATATTTGGATCAAAATATTATTTAGAAATTCTAATTTAACAGATACTGTAAAGATGCAAATCAAAACTCACTTCCTAGTTAGTATAATCAGTTAAAATATTATTTAGCAATGATTAATTTTTAATTTAAAAGTTAATAAATGAATAAACGTAATCGAACTTACTCCCTTGATAGTTAATGTAATCAATTAAAATATTATTTAGCAATTGATATTTAAATTTTTAATTTAAAAGTTAATAAATAAATAAATAAATATAATCGAACTTACAATCTAGTTAATGCAATCGATTAAAATATTATTTAACAATGATTGATATTTAAATTTTAATTTAAAAGTTAACAAATGAATAAACATAATCGAACTTACATCCTAATAGTTAATGTAATTAATAAAAATATTATTTAGCAATGATTAATATTAAATTTTAATTTAAAGTTAATAAATAAATAAACATAATCGAACTTACTCCCTTGATAATTAATGTGATAAAAAATATTATTTAGCAATGATAGATTTAAATTTTAATTTAAAAGTTAATAAATAAATAAATAAATATAATCGAACTTACATCCTAATAGTTAATGTAATTGATAATAATATTATTTAGCAATGATTGATATTTAAATTTTAATTTACATAATTGAACTTACAATCTAGTTAATATAATTGATAAAAATATTATTTATTTAACAATGATTGATATTTAAATTTTAATTTAAAAGTTAATAAATGAATAAACATAATCGAACTTACATCCTAATAGTTAA
>CAJVPM010001425.1:0-12091 GCA_910592325.1 Scutellospora calospora | reverse complement strand
AAAAAAAAAAAAAAAAAAAAAAAAAAAAAAAAAAAAAAAAAAAAAAAAAAAAAAAAAAAAAAAAAAAAAAAAAGAAAAAAAAAAAAAGAAAAAAAAAATACAAACTTATCATTTTCAGTTCTAATACCAAAAAAGATTCAATAGATTTAGTATAAATTTAGTAAACTTGCTCATAACAGACTAAAGTATGTATTGAGAGACTTATTTGGTCACAATTTATATAATAATAAACTGAGCTACTAACATCTACATAATTTAAAAAATCTGATATATATTAGTGTGAAATATTTAACATTTTATATATAAAAACTATAAAAAAAGTATCTTGAATATATGCTAGAGTAAGAAGTTAAAAGCACTATTATAATTAGAATCTCTTTTATAGTAAACTAACCAAGTTATCATATGATTTGACTCATTATTAGTAGATCCATGATAGCATTACTGTACATTATAATTTATGATTTCCACAATAGTTATAATAAAAACCTCAAGTATTCTGTACTTATTCTTTAGAATATCATTCAAAATTGTTAACCTGACCATGTTAGTCTTTTAGAGTCATTTATTTTCTATGTCATAACTTTTCAGAAGTTGTATATTTAGATTATATACTTATAAATCTCTACTTTCTGAGACGTTTCTGTGCAATATTCCTATCTTCTGCAATATTTCTGTAACATTCTGCGATTACTATATAAATTTTATAAAACACAGAATATTATTGTTCTAAGTAGGTACGCATTATTTTAGGATGCGCATATGCATATTTTAATTCAAATATAGCAATTTTTAAAGAAGTCAAATTTCAAAATAACATTTATGTGCATTATTTCATGACTATACAGTATAAGTTTTTAATAAGAAAATAAAGATTAGTTAGTTAGTTTTAGTAAAAAGTTGAATTTGTAGTTTGTTGTATAGTTTAAACTTTAGATGAAGCAAAATTAATATATGGTATTAATTAGAGTAAAAAAGGAGATTAAGTAGTTGTAAATATGTAAATTAGTGCTAAAATTTCTTTATAATCTATTTGAATTGAGGGTAAATTATTAATTTTTTTAATTTGATTATAAGGAAGATTAAAAGAAGAAAGATTAGAAGATGGTAAAAAAGAAATTGATATTAAGAAAGTTTGGTTAAAAAGCAGTTTTTTTATATGATAGATAGAGGTTTTTTGTAAATTATAATATTGAAAAATAAAGATATTTTAATTGTTTTAGTAGTAAAGTAAAATAGAAAGTTATTATTTGGTAATAGTTATATTGAAATTAAATTTAGTATATTAAAAAAAGAATTTGTTGTAAGTAGGTTTAGTTGTAGCTAAATATCTAAAATTATATTTAATTGTATAATATTAGAGATTTGTTTAAACTAGTTTAGAATAGCTCTTTTAGTTAGTTTATTTGTATGAAGATAAATATTATTCTAAGGAAGAAAATAGTTGTTATTAGTAGTTGTAATTTGCTTAATGAAAAGAATTTTGTTGTTTTTAAGACTACTAATAGTTAAACTATATAGGTTTGAAGGAAGTATTTCATATATTAAATATAAGTTTTTTGGAATTTTTGATGGAAAATTAGAAATTTGAGATAGGTGAGAGAGTATTATATTATTAAAGGCTAGTTGTGAGAGATAAAATATGATAGTATAGTTTTGTGTTTTATGATAGTTTATAAGTAATAAGTTTTAGATTAATTTGGGAGACTAGATTTTTGTTAATTATAATTTGATATGTAAAATTCTAATATTTTTAAGAAGAGAGTTTGAAGTAAAAATTCATTTAATATTAGAGGTACTAACTTTTTGAATAATATTATTTAGAGTTAAAAGATTAAAAGAAAGTGAGTTAGTTAAAATAATATTATTTGTGTTTTTTACTAGTAAAAGTAATATATATAACTTGTTGATTTTCTAATTTAAACTTATAGTTTATGTAGAATTTAATAATAATTATCTATTTTTAGAAATAGTAATTAAATATAATCAAACATTTTCTTTAATTTTAGTCATATAAAATATTCAAATTCTGTTAAATAATTTCAACTAAAAATTTAATACTTAGAATTAGATAATTTTTATTTCTTTTAGTTTTGTTTTATATTTTATATTTAGTATTTATAGAATAAATTCTTTAAAAGGACAAAAATATTATCAAATAAACTTTAGTATATTTTCTTAATTATTTATTATTATATTACTTTATATATTTAGATTTAGTTATTATTGTTTCTTTCAAATTTTTAATAGCTAAAAATAGATTTGGATTATATATTCAATGTAGCTTGATTAGATCTTTAAAATGAGCTATAAATCATATTTGTAGCATATATAGTTCTTGAGTTACTTTAAGATTAATATTTAGATAATATTTATATTTAGCTATATTTAACTATATTTATGATTCTTAAAACCAAAATAATGATAAAAAAAAAAAAACTTTTATATATATAATAATACTCTATTTTTTAACATAATATATACAAGTGAGACTAGAAAAACTAGAAGTTTAATAAAATATATTCTATTATTGAAGAGTAGGCTATGAGCTATTTATAAATTATTAGTACTTTTATTTTTTTTTTTTTAATGTTAAGGTAGCTTACTTTGCTAAAAGTATTTTATTAATTACTGATACAAGATTACAATATAAGTAATCCCTGCTATTATAGTTATATGAAGAGTATACAACTAGTTATAAATATAACTTTAGTTATTATCTATTTAAGTAGTCTACTATATAGATATTAGACTATCTATATAGTTCTATATAAGTTGCCATATCTGTAACCTGCTTGTGAATTACCTTTTTAAGCACTCTGTTCAATATTATTATCACATATAATCCTAAATTAACTATTACTACAATATCTAACTACTTAAGCTAGCTAACTCATTACAAATTATCTACAAACTAGCTTAAATTTTCTTAGGATAAATTATACTCAACATATTGTGAATATCTGTAGAGCTAATTAAACTTGTAAGCAAACCTACTAGAGTATCCTGTGTTCATTTCATGAGTTTTATCTAGATTAGACTCTTGTTAATATTTGTACAAACCTAGTTTCTTCTGTAGCTCTTTATTAGTTTAGTCCTTCAAGATTTCTAAGATATTTTATAAAAAGATCCTTCTAAATTCAGTTAGCTACCAAGCCAAGTTGGTACTGCTGACCTTTAGAATATCAGATAGACTTACTTGCATCTGTTTGATCTATAATATACATATATGAATTTTCTTACTGAGTTAAGTATTAACTGAATTAACTATCGAAATTTATATTACTTTACTTAACTTAGGATTTCTACTATGTAGATCCTCTGTTTATAGATTCTATTAAAATTTATTTGTATAATATTATATTCCTCGAGTATCATATTGTACTCCCAATATTCAGATGATATTTGTACAATATGATTTATAGAGTTACAACTCTAAAAATGAACAGAGTTTACTATAAATTAGGTACAGAAGTCTGAGTAATTATTCAAATTTGTCAACAATAGGATTTGAACTCCAAATCTCTTATATGGAAGTCTGATAATCTAACTACTATACTAAGATCATTAGACCTTTATTGATACTTTTATATATATATATTTTTTTTTAGCAATCTTGTTTATCAATTTATTAAAGAAAAGCTTACATATACTACAAAGTAAATTACGATCTAAAATATATTAAAATACTCTCTTTTAACTATTCTAGATTTACTCAGCTATCTTTAGATACTCAAGTGCAATCTGCTACAGTAATAATTTCTTTCACAAAAACTTTAGTCTGCATGTACAGACTCTAGGCCTTCAGTCTATAAGAGGCTACTATCAGCTTATATCAAAACTGTCTTATTTTGTTTTAATTTTTAACTATCTTTCTTTTTTCTCTATTTTTACTTATGTGTCAACCTTTTCTAATATCTCTTTCTGTATTCTCTCTTCTTTCTCTTTTGTTTCTTCTTTTTCTGCATCACTAGATTAGACATTTTCTTTGTTCTTGTTTTCTTTTTTGCTTTGTTTTTTTTCCTTTTGTCCTTGATCGAGATTTGGTTCTCTTTTTTCTACTCGATCATAATTTTGCATTAGAATTTCTACAAATATTTGAAAAAATACTTCCAAAAGTATTTTACAAAGCTGATTAAGATTCTGCTTGCCTTCTTTCTTGACTGAGTTACTTTGCTTAAACTTGTGAGCTGCTTAATACTTATAAGTCTTCTTAGGTACATCTTTCTGTTATTCATTTTTTCTTTTAACTCTGTACTGTATATTGCTTCCTTAAAAGAGGTCTTATTTAATATTAGATCTAATTTTGTCAAAGCTTCTAAACCTGTTAGCTGTATAGCTTCTTTTTCAAGTTTTCTCCAAATTTTATGGTATATTTCGTATTCTGCCAGGTAGTAGAAAGTTTCATCTTTTTGGAAACATACTATATATTTTTAACTTTTGTAAAGCTTGGGGTTTTTTTGAAAACAAATATCTTTTGTAGATAGAATTTTGTTAATACATTTTATATGAAACATGAGGAATTTGCTTTTTTTAAGCTGATATATTTTTTGCCTTGTATTTCTTTGAGTAAATCTCATATAATTTTCTAATTCAACTCTGTATTAGAATTAGGATTTTGATTATGAGCTATAATTTCTGCTATTTTACTTAGATTTGCCTATTCTGTTTCATATACTGTTGCTGTAATAATGTTTATAAAAGATCTTAAAAGCCTTTCAATTACTTGACTTTTCTATTTAGATATAGCTATTAGATTGCTAGATGTTGTCTCTAGTATGCTGAGATTTATAGGTTTTTTCATTCTTTCCTTAGCTAACCTATTAGCTTAGTCATTCTATTTGTTTCTGCTATGATCTTTAACTTTATGCAATATTAGATTTAAGTCTTTCGCCTTGCAATATCTCTAAATTTGATATATTATACTTCTGTTTTTTAGCTTAAACCAACTTCGTGTATTATTGTTTGCATTGACTCTTTCTAAGGCTTCTATTGCAGCTTTACTATCTGTAAAAATATATGCTTCAGTTTTACATAGTGCTGTAAGAAGGGCTAACCAGATCACTTCTAGCTTAGCACATGTTAAGGAGGGCTAATTCTCTAGACTACTGCTAAAACTAATATTTCTATCTACAATATCCTTTTCTCTAACTACTCATCCTATATCTATTCTACCTGCATTCTCCCTTTTGCTATCACTTTCTAATGCTCTATCTGTATAGTACTCAATAACTTTTTTCCATTTTAATTTTTCATATGCTTCTAGTAAATCTTCTTTTAGGTACTCTTCTCTTATTGAGTTTTGAATGATAGCAGATTCAAGACTGTTTGCTACAATTTCTACACTTAGCTCTTGTCTAAAGCTACTATCTTTCACTATTTCTTTAGTTTTTGTACATGCAGTTATTAGTACTTCTAATAGTAGGTTTTTCTCTTCTTTTCTTTGTATATCTACTACTTGGTACTATCCTTCATAGTTAAAACTGATTATACAATCATTATTATTAAAGCTTCCTAGGTTGCATCTATTACACTTAATAAAGGCCTAGCTTCTTACACAATCCTTATTTTCTTTCTAATAAGTTGCTATTGATCTTTTCTTAGTTTTCCTTATCATTTTGCCTAAGTACAACTTTCTTTCTTTATTAAATAAAAACTATTCCTTCTTTCTTCTGTCTTCTGATATTTTCTTTGGTCATAATTTGCTTGCACTTCTATTAATTCCTTCAACTCTATATATGTTGTATACTTCTCTTAAGTATTTTTTTTCAGAACTTTTTCTTCTAGTTTTGTGAACTAAGTCAGTATGCGTCCTTTTCTTTTAATACCTCTTATATATTTTAATTGTTACCAGATTAATAGTAGGCCTCCTGAGCAGTCTATTAGCTGTTCGAGAATGAAAAGGTTCATTTTGTCTAAGTATATGAAGGCTTGTGCCTCTTTGTTGCTTAGCAAATTTATAATTTCAGATCCTTTTATATTTAGCGAGCTTGGATCTTTGAATAGCTCCTTTATCTCAATATCTAGTTTAGCTACTACTTAAAGTATTTTTAAAGCTAGATTGTGTTTAGATGCTATTCTGTTTGATTTACAAGTCTTACTTATTGAGCTACTTAGGTATTTTCTTTGTAGCTACCCTTCTTTAATTCTCAGTCTAGTAATTTTTCCTAATACTTCCTGCTAGTTTATACATATAGTTAATTCTGTGAAGTAGTGTGCGAGTTGGTTTTGCCATATTGATCTTAGACCTATAAAGCTGATATAACTACAAATAGAGTTTGCTGTAGATCTTGCTAACTCTAATTTGTTTTTAATTAAAATTTAAATTGGTTTTTGCAAATTGTTATAAATAGTCTTGCTAAAGAATTTTGTTTGCAGTCTGTATTCGATACTTGGTAGGAGTATACTATTATTCAGATATATTAGCTAACTTGCAGATACTTTCTTCAATTTAATTGCTTTGCACATTCTGCTAACTTCATTTCTTATTATACCTAGGTTTAAACTTGGTTTCCTTTTGCTTATAATCCACACACTGAGATGTCTTGCAAAGTCAGTTTTTTTTTTTACATAAACCTTGTTTTGGTTCTTGCCTATGATAATAGCTAATTGGTCTCTGTCTCTATACTTCTTTTTGTTTATATTTAATATAATGAACTTCGATTTCTTGCTATTAATCTCAATATCATTTATTAGATAAAACTCATTAGAGATATCAATAATTTCTTATAGCTTCTCTTTAGACTTAGCAATTTAAGTAGTATCATCTATGTAAGCAAGAACTACTTGTCGATAAGATACTTCTTTAGTCAAGTTATATATGATATCTGTTAGCCACTCTGTTATCATTTCGTAACCTAAATTCTTTGTTTCTTAAACTATACAGAGTAGTAGATCATAAAAGATGCACAGGCTAGAAGTAAGATTACTTCGCCTTAATCAAGACCATCTTTAGCTGCAAATTTCTTTATAAGGCCAAAGTTTGTTATAATCTTAATTTTCTTTTTTTATAGAGACTCTGGATAAAACTAGTTATTTTTTCTGGTAATCTTATTCTTTCTAATGATTTTTTAAGCATTTCTAGACCTACTGAATCAAATGCCTTATGCATATCTTGAAACAGAATCTATAGTTCATTGTTTTTTTGCCTCGTATCTTCTAGGATATTGTTCATTATGTAAACTGAACTCGCTGTACTATTGTCTAATAGGCCTGCATAATTTGGTCTCTCTAGTACATTATGTTCTACTATAATTCTGTCTAGTCTCTAAGTTACTACTCTTATTACAGTCTTGCAAAAGATTTTGATCAAGACTATTAGACACATATTAGATAAGTTGAAATTCTAGTCTTCTCCTTTAGGAATAGATACAGTTGACTTAATTTCTATTTAGCAGGTATTTCTTCTTCTCAATACATATGTTTGCAAGATGTCTAAAGAGTTTTTATACTGTAGAACCTGCTTTTTTGATTAGTAGATAACTTATATCTAATGAATCTGATGCTAATTTAGCTTTTGTCTTTCTGAGTGCTTCTGTCTATTCTTTTTTGAAGACCTCATTCTTTAGACTATCATATATTTTCATATCTACTTTTTTCAAAGGTTTGTAAGCTTTTTCTCATCGCTTAGGCATGTTTGTACTTTGAATATTTCTTCTTCTAAATTGCTTTTGAAAGTAATTTCTCACTTCTTCTAAGACTTTATTTTTTTGGTTCAGTAGGGTTATATCAGAATCATCTTTTTTTATGACTCTGTTTATAACTACTCATCTAGAAGATCTCTTGAGTAGGCTACTAATCATATGCTTGAGCTCTCCTTGTATTGCCTCATAGCACTGTTCTACTGCTTGGTTTATCTCTTCAAGTTCTTCTTTTTTTCTTGCTTATTGCACTTTTGTATACATAATTTTCCACTACGTCTTGAGATCTTTGAGCCTTCTTTTAGACCATACCTCTTCTGAGAATTCTTCTATTTATGTTTCATATTCTTCATTTAAATATCTTATCTGTAAATTAATATTAGTTTTATTTGTTTCGATGATTTGTTAACCAATTTCTGCTATGCATTGCTGACATATTTTTCTAATTTTTTTTAAGTTTTTTTTTATGCTATCACTCTTATTTACTTTTTTTTTGTCTTAATTCTCTCTAGTACAACTTTTTTGCCTAGTAGTGTAGCCCTAATGCACTTAATGATGCTAGCTGATATTATATCCTACAAATCATCTTTGCTTATTGCTTCTAATCTGTTTAAGTTATCTTTTCTTTTTCTATTATCTAGTTTCTCCTTGAGTGTATTGTCTAGCTTTGCTTTGTAATCTTCCTAGTTCTCTTCTACAGCTTTTTCTAAACTAAATATCTATTTTTTGCCCTTTAGCTTTTTATTACAAGTTGCAGTTCTAGATTTTTTTATAATTCCTGTTGTTATTTTTGCTTTTACTATTGCATAGTCACTGTTTGTGATTGAATCTGACTCAATTATCTAACAACTTATTAAGCCTTATGCTAAGTCTTTTGAAATCCAGATATAGTTGATTCTAGATTTGACCTGATCATTTGATCTAATGAACTTCTTTTTATATGGGTGTAATTTTCTGAATACATCTACTATATCTGAGTTGCTTAGCCAGTTCAGAAGGAGGAGTTTTTGAGTTCATTTTGAGTTATTTCTGTTTTGGTCTAGGTCTTTGTATCTTATATTATTCAAATCATTCAGTACTATAATTTTTATAGCTTTCTTTCAGCAATCATAGATTCTTTTTATAACTTGCTACTGTACATCCTTCTAGTCTTTTGATCATTATGAGGGATATATACTACTATTACCTATACTTTTTGCTTTTTGAAGATGAAAAGGGCTTCTATACAATATACGTTGTTTCATTTTATCTGGCCTAGATGCTTTTCCTATTTCTTATTTATAATTAATCCTACTTCAGACCCTTTTTTCTTGTTTTTATCTGCATCTGTTTAAATCCCTAAATAATCTTTGTGTCTACTCATACTAAACTTATTTTGTCTTTCTGTTATATTAATTTCATTAATCCCAATCATATCTATTTTTTCTTGTTTTGCTTATTCTAGAAGTATTTCTAATTTAACCAAGTTGCCTTTAATTCTATTAATATTATATGTAGCTATGTTTAATATCTAATAGTCCTCTACTATAATACTTCTACTCTCTCCTGCTTTGTTTCCTTTTTCTACTCTCCTTTCTAACTGAAGACAGTTTGCACTACTGTCTATTATCATTGGTTCAACTGGGTATCTGTTAGAAGTGATTAGGAGCATCCCACTCTATATGTTAGATTTTCTCCTCAAAGCTTCTTATGAGCTACAGCATATAGTTTATAGAGTTCTCATAACTTCTATATAGTTCTTGAGGTATTATATTACTACTAAATACTTCACTGAGATGAGCTTTTCTTTTCTTTTCTCTAATTTCTGTGCTTTTCTTTTGTGAGTATACACCTTTCCATTAGCATTTTATGTCTGAGTTTTCAGTATCTGATACTTCATCTTTGCTTGATTCAGTATCTGAAGAACTTAAACTCTATATATTTTAGTTATAACTTTCTTTGTATATTTTATTATAATATATTTTTCTTTTCTCCGTATCTATTTTTCTACTCTCTATTATTTCATCTTTCTCTTTTGCCTAGTTGAATCTAGTGTTAGAATAGAATACTGCAAACTTTATACTATTTATGCAGTCCTTTTTATTTTTAAAGTATACAGTTATACTTCTTCTGCTATTATTATTAGAATTTCTAAAAATGTATAATACTTTAGTATCTATACATTTTACTTGTCTCCATAAGAAGACTACATTAGTGTCTTCTAGCAAGTTGAGCAATTTTCTGTTGAATATATTATGTACTTTCAACTCCTCAAGGTTGCATTTTCTCACTGTAACTCTGACTAGTTGATTCTTCATAAAAGGCAAATACCATGTCTCTGCTAGAACTTTTGTATCTGTTGTATTAGGAAGAAAACTTGCTTCTGCTCTTGTCTTACTATGGGCTCTTTAATCATTTCCATATAAGCAACTCTTCCTAGATGCTGTATTGCTTTAAAGACCTAAGATCTTCTTGCTCAGGTTAGTAGATTCCATATTGTTATATGGTCTTTATTTGTTTCTAATATTCTTTTTTTGTCTTATCAATTAGATATTAAATTGTTTTCTAATACAGCTGAATATTTCAAAGCAAAGTATTGAAATGTTTTCTCTTTTCTTTGTTTAGAGATTTCTTCAAGCTCTCTCTTTGCTCTGCTTTTCCTCTCAGCTTTGCCTTCTTCTTTTTTTGTATTGTTTGGTGATTTTTCTTGTACTTTTTTGCTTGTAGATGTTTGCTGGGTCACCTCTCATATAAGTTTCAATTTTTCAAAGTCTTCCTTAAAGTTTTCTAATTTTACTCTTGCTTCTTCGTAACTTTTTTCATAATTAAAAGTGATTATATATTAAAGGTTTTTTTTTCAAATTTTTCTGAGATCTTTTTTAGGTGTACATTCTCTCTAAATAACTATCTAAGAGATTTTTCTCTTTGCTCTAAATTATCACTAAGTACATTTATAGCAGTCTTATTTGTTTTGATATTTTCTCTGTTTACATAGCTTTCTTTTTTTGGAGCCTATATACTTTGATCTAGAGAAACTTCTTTGTATACTTCTAGATCTACTTCATTATTTGCTTGTTTCTTAGCTTCAAAATTTTTTTGGTCAAGTACAGCACTTCTAGTAGTTTTACTTGTTTTGATATTTTCTATATCTTCAGATATGTTGCTATCTGCTTTGGTAGTTGATATGAGTTTGCTGTTTAAGCTTTTTGATTCTATATAGCTTTGAGAGAATACTGATATATGTAGAGTTGCTTGTTCTTCTTCTTCTACTTTCATTTCAATTTCTTCTGTTTTTACTTCTGCTTCTTTTATGTAATACATTCTTTTCTTTTCTTCTGATTCTATTAGAGCTTTTACTTCATTGAATCTATTTGTTATTGCAGCTCTTTCAATTACTGTACACCATTATCTAGCTATTTTGACAATTTCTAATTCTATACCTATCAACTCAGCTACTATTTTGTCTAAATGCTCTTCTAGACCTAGCACTGCATTACTTCCTTCTATTGCTATTTCCTTATCATATTTTTTAATTACTTCTTTAATTAGTCTCTTGGTCTTTTCTTTTTTCCATATTTTATTCTTCTAGTTTGTTCTCTGATAAGTCTATATGAGTTGCTTATTTAGTCTAAAGTACTTTTTCCTTATTTGAAACTTTGTATATAAAATCTTAAAATGACTTTACCTTTTTTTTGAAATTTGTAGGAGTTTTTTCTGATTGCCTATAGTTTGTCTGGTTTTGGTCTTACATATACCATCTATATTTCAAACATATAATATGTAATTTACTTGTGGTATATTTTGTTTAACTTTTTTCTATATGTTTATACTATGTGAAATGATCTGTATTTCAGAGTTTGTTTGATTCTCCAAAATAGTTTTCTAAAAGTTTTTGTATTTTGTTCAAAGCCTAAACTTCTTTTATAATACTTGTTTTCATTTGCTTTGGTCCAAAACCCTATATAATTACTATCTCTAGGAATCAGAAATTTGCCTTGTCGCTCAGATATATTTGTTTCACTAATTCCTATAATATCAATATTTTCTTCTCTCATCTGGTCTAAGAGCATGTCTAACTTATGGTTATTTACTTTGAGTCCATTGATATTGTGCGTTCCTACTTTTAATATACTAAAATCTCTCGTTACATGCTCTTTGTTTTGGTTTGCTTTTTCATTTGCCCTCTTTTGATCTCCAAGTTTTCCTTCTTGGAGACCTAAGGCTTCCTGTAATTCAACTGGTGCGCCTTTTTAGGAGCGGTTAGGAGTCCTGTGACTCCTAAGTCTGCTCTTAGCTTTAGATGCATATTCTTCTCTCTTTGCGATCACGAGCAAACTTTTTAGCACCTCACTCATACTTACACTACTTTTATCTCTTTTCTGTGATCTTGTTTGGTTATCTAAATAGTAACCTCTCCTATTCCTATTTCTGTAACTACTTCTTCTACTTGTGCTACTTGTTTCTGAACAAGC
>CAJVPM010001424.1:0-12092 GCA_910592325.1 Scutellospora calospora | reverse complement strand
GTAATCTTAATTATATTTTATCTAAAGTAATGAATCAATTACCTTGACAACATCGCCAAATAAAGACGACACGTCTAACCCGGAGGCCATCGCTTCCAGTATTTTTTTCACAACTGGACGTTTGGCTGATAGTAATAAGCCTGAAGGGGTCGTTATAACATTATCACTAGTTTCCTGCAAAAGTCGACTTAATTCTATAACTTCCCTACTTTGTTGACTTTCTAAAAATGATACTTTCTCAGTAGCCATTTCTCAACGGTGCGTTAAAAAAAAATGTCACGTTAATAATTAGGTTATCTGTTATCATGATAATTATATCATGTGGGTATTCCGATATATGACTGCTAACTAATTGAGATGTAATTCACAGGAATGTGGTTGGTTAATTAGCGCTTTACTTAACGTTAATAAGATCAAATATAATAGAACAATCGAAAAAAAAAAAAATTCTTTCAAGTTTCGTCTAACTTTGATATAACCTATATACCCTTGAGCTTTCAAGACGTTGCACTTTTTTATAACCCTAACCTTGTTGCGTCTTAGATTATCCTTTCCAAAGTACTTTGGTATTCAGCGCTAACCACCTGACAAGACGAGCAGGTGCTCTGGTTTCTGAATTGAAAGTCCGGGGAAATGGGTTAAGTTTATTACTATTAGTATTCTATATTAACCACCCCGAATATACGAGTGGGTGCTCTGGTATAGTAAGTATTCTTCACTAACCACCCGACTAGACGAGCGGGTGCTTTAGTAAAGTTGTAAATCTATAAACTTAATTTAAGGTTCTAATCTTTGTACTGGGAAAATTTCCTAACTCTTTTACTGGATCTTTAGGCCGCAGTTTCTTCCAGATTAAATATTAGAAATCGGCAATAAGGTGCACATACTCTCATTAGGGTTTAGGCTAGATTCATTGTTAGTTACATATAAGAAATTTACTAGTTTACAGGAGTTCGCTTCGTTTAATTAGTTATTTCTTATAGGAAACTTATATTTGGTATAGTTTGTTTCTTTTTTTTTTTTTTTCTTCTGGTCTATTGCTGACACCTCAATGTGATGATTAGGTGAACAAATTTTTTTAAAATTTAGCCAAGATCAGCTTTAAATAATTATAATAAGTTATAAATCTTTTTTTTTTGGCTTGCAAAATTTTAATTAAGTTTATTCTATATTAAATATTGACTGTCTTTTATTAATCATAGGACATTTCTTCTGTTTATTAATAAAATCAACTGTAAAATTATGCTTGAGATATTTATTTATTTGAACGAACAAATGTTGATTTTTAATATTTTGTAATTCAAAGAAGATTTTTGTTTAAGGCTAGGGTATTTTAACTCCTATAATATAATGCAAGTACATAAGTAATATTCTTTTTTTTTCAATAAGAAACTAATTCTTTTTTTCTTTCTATAGGTTTGAACTTTGTTAGAATATGAATTAATGATAAATAATTAAGATTTGAACTTAAGCAGAACTAAGAATTAATTTAATTACTAATTTTTTTTTTGTAAAATTATGTTGGACAATGAAGATTTGGACTTAGGCAAACTAGAAATTAGTAATAATAGATACTAGTTTCTTTCTTATTTTTTAATTCTTTTTTTTCAACAGGGAACTAATTTTTTTTCTTTTTTTTATAGATCTAAGATTTTGTTAAAATGTGAAATTGTACTAGACAATAAAGATTCAGGTTTGGGTGAATTAGAAACTAGTAATAGTAGATACTAGTTTCTTTTATATTTTTTGTTTAATTATTTTTAATAGAAAACCAACTCTTCTTTTCTTTTTCTTATAGATTTTGGTTTTATTATAATATAGAATATACTAAACAATAGGTCTAGTGATCTTAGTGTAGTGGTTAGGTTGCCAGATCACCATGCAAGAGGTCTGAGGTTCAAATCCTACTGTTGACGAATTTGAATAATTACCCAGACCTTTGTATTCAACTTACGGTAAACTCTGTCCGTTTCTGGGGTTGTAACCCTGTTAATCACGTTGCACTAATATCATCTAGATATTAGAAGTATGATAGGGTATTTGGTGAGATATAACATTACATGAATAAATCTTGATAGGATCTATGAGCAGGGGATCTGCATAGTAGAAATCCTGAGTAGGTGAAGTAGTATGGCTTTCGATGGTTACACTGGTCAACACTTGATTCAGAAAAAAAACTATGATCAAAAGATACAGATTGAGTCAGGTGCACATAAATCCATTCCACAGAGAGGATCGGTAATACCAATCTGGCTTGGTGGCTAACTGGATTGGGAGGATCTGTCTCGTGAAATATCTAAGAAAATAGAATACAGAAAACTGGTAGAGAGCCACAGTAGGAACTGGGGTTGTATGAACATCTACAAGGGTCTAATCTAGATGATCCCGTAAAATAGGTACAGGCCGCTCTAGTGGGTTTTCTTCAAGGTTAACTAGCTCTGCAGTACTAGCAATGTATCTGGTATAGTGTATTCTGAGAGGACCTAAGCTGATTTGAGTAAATAGATCTGTAACGAGCTAGCTGGTTTAAGCAGTTAGATGTTGCGGTGATGTTAGGTTTAGATCTGTATGAATTAATGAACAGAGTGTTTAAATAGGTAACTCACAGGTGGGTTACAGATATGGCAGCATAGTGTAGAACTAATCAAGTGGTCTGATCACCTGTGCGGTGAACTACTTAAATTAGACAATGACTAAAGTTGTATGTATGGCTTGTTGTACACTCTTCATGTAATTACAAACAGTAGAGATTATTAATGTATAATTCTGTATTCAAATACTAATAAAATCCCATTGGCAATGTAAGCCGCCTTAAACAATAAAAAAAAAAAAAAAGAATATACTAAACAATAAAGATTTGGGCTTAGGAAATACTAGAACTTTGTTTAATTCTTTTTTTCAATAGAAAACTAACTCTTCTTTTTGTAGATTTTGGTTTTATTAGGATATGAAATTGTATTAGACAATAAAGATTTATACTTAAGCAAAACTAGAAACTAGTAATAGTAGGTGATAATTTCTTTCTTATTCTTTATTTAATTCTTCAATAAGGAACTTTTTCTTTTTGTAAGGCCAGACTTTGTTGAATACAAAATTGTTCAAACAATAGAGATTTGAACTTGAGTCTAATGATAAGTACTAGTTTTCTTATTTTTTTTGTTTAATTCATTTATTTTTAATAAAAACTAACTATTTCTTTCTTTTTTTTAGATATGCTACTACCTCTTAATTTAAGTAGTGAAAAATTAGAATGTCATAGTACATATTTATTAGAGAATAGTTAAAATATTTTTATCTAGCTTGGTAAACAAGTGATGTCTCAATTATGTATAAATTTATTGAATATTCATTCATACAAAGAAGTTTATGTTGACAAGGTTTGTTATATATCAAATTATATATTTTTTTTGTAATTTTATAATTTTAAGTTACTTATTAATATTCAAAACCTACTATTCTTGAATTATAGTATACCTATTACAACTAGACAATTCATTCTTACAAGTTAATATGATTATTTTTAAGAATCTTAACAAAGTATTTATTATCCTAATTTCTATATAATAAAAGAAGATAGCAGTGATCCTTCATTATAGTTATAGTTCTTGTCATATATCATAAAAGATTATACAAATACAGTAATGAGTTATTAACAATAGCTAGAATATTTAAAAAGTAAGATAATTTTTTTTTTTAAAAAAAAAAGATTATTTAATATAACAAATTATTAACATCTTTCAAATTCTTTTTTTTTCGTTTATAGATTAACACAAATTTATTTAATTAGAGTTGAATCTCAAATCTTTTTTTGAATTAAAATCAGTGAGATAATTCAGAAATTAGATTAGAGATATATTTAAAAAGTTTAATTTAGCTAATAAGTATAAATCTATGATATATGAAGCTTATATAAATTCAGAATTCATTTTTAGAAACTTTACATTTATAATTATTTTATTCATAATAATTATTTATAATTCTACAGACAAAAATATACTGCTAGTAAAATAGATAATAATATAAAGTATGATTTATGAATTCTATAAGAGGTTAAAAGCATAGTATCATATTTATAATTAGAATTAACAATTCAATATAAATAAAAACTAGTATTATAGTTAAAAATATTTTATATTAATGCTCTAAATTAGGTTTTTTTATATTTACTATTATTTTATTTTATTTTATTTGTTATCAAGCTTGTTTAACCACAATTTTTATTAATCAAAAAATGAAATTGAAAAATATATACTATATGTTTTTTAATAGATTTGTAAAA
Source organism: Scutellospora calospora (assembly GCA_910592325.1). Taxonomy (NCBI): domain Eukaryota; kingdom Fungi; phylum Glomeromycota; class Glomeromycetes; order Diversisporales; family Gigasporaceae; genus Scutellospora; species Scutellospora calospora. The sequence goes on along the minus strand of CAJVPM010001424.1, from coordinate 7,813 downwards.
TTAGACATTTAGTTATCATCTCAAATTTAAATAAATAAATCTATTTTAATATTTGTAGAGAAGTTATTCTACCTTTAGCTGATTTAAAAGTTTTAAATAAAGAATCTAATTTATTAAGAATTTGAAATTTGGCAACAAGTATAGTACTAGCTCTAATATTTCTAATTCTGTTAACACTCTTATAATACTCATCTTATAATACTATTAGCTCTATGCTTAGATAGTTATCATATAGGCAGAATATTCTTAAACTTTCTCTAATTAGAGATTAACTCATCAAGTTTAAAGCTAGAAAATATATATTTTTTGGCCTTTCTTAATTCGAATTATAAAATCAATACTCTCAAGTTAATTACAAAGGTAATAATAAAAGTTATTTATTAAACTTTACAAAAATTTTTAATGAATTTTTAATTTATATAACTCAAATAACTTGAATTTCTATTCGAAAAAAAAACTCAATTATATAATTAGAGTTGATTCAAATACTCTTTTAAATTTATCTTATAAGTTATAAATTGTAATGAGTTCAGTCTCTACACATAACATTAATAAAATAATTGATTATTTGCTATAAAATTGTTTTAGCTTGAACAAAAGTTCTATTTTTGTTATATTAATAAAATGTTTTGATATATAATAATAAGTTTATTTATATATTTGACTTGTTATATGTAATAATAAATGCTAGATAATTATATTTATTTCTTAAAGTTTTTAAATAATTTCAAATTAAAGTTACAAGTTTATTTCAAATCACAAATTTATTTGAATATTTTCAAATCAAAGTTATAAGTTTATTTATTAACAATAAATCATTACAATTAATTATATAATTATAAATATATTTTAAAATCTAATTATACTTTATTTTAAAAAAAAACTTTATTAAATATATAAAAATTAAATTTCTTTGTTGATACTAGATTAATGACAAAAATCTATTTTTTATATAAAAAATAAAGAAATATAAGTAACTGATATGATCTTAATACTCCAGAAAATCATATGTTAACACTAAAGGTATAATCTAAAAATCTAGAAGTAGTCTTCTAAGGATTTTATATTATATCTTAATATGCACAAATCATTATTCATATTTTAAATTAAGATATATTGTTGTAAAAAAATATATGTTAAATAAAAATATAATAGTAATAATATGAAGAATATAAATAAAGAATTAAAAGGTTTGAAAAAATAAGAAAGAAAAAAAATAGATCATTATATACTTTTTTTTATTGACATGTATCTATTATTTGCTTGTTTTGAGATCTGCAAATATGTATTTTTTGTAGATAAATATAATATTAAAAAAACAGATATATATTAAAAGTTAAATTAGGAAAAATTATGTAATAATATATATTATTATAAAATTCATTTAAACTAATTTTTTAATACTAGAATAGGTAGTATAGGTCTTTGGGCATACTCTAGAAGCATACTCAGGAGGCATGCTCTAGAGGCATACTTTTAGGTCAAAAGATATACTCTATCATATGATTATAAAAAAGATTATTATAAATATGATTAGTTAATTTCTGCAATAATAAATTATCATGATTCTGTTTATAATAAAATCAAATTCTGTAACTAAATTATTGCACTATATCATAATTGATCAAAACTATATAAAGTTAATTGATAAATTAATAATAAATTTTCTGAAACTTGTAGATTAGTTGAAGTATCAATTTATAGCAAATATTATATAAAATAATATATTTAATTTTTTTTGTTTAAATTTTTAATAATATAAAAAATTCTGTATTTTTGTTTTTTGTTATTAAGGCTACTTCCTTGGCTGATTAGATTTTATTAGTTTGTTATTACAGAACTATTACATGAACAGTTTCCTAAGGTTTTACAATTACATGATGAGTGTACAACAAGCTACACGTACAACTTTAGTTATTGTCTAATTTAAGTAGTCTGCTATACAGATGATCGACTATCTGTTGGTTCTACACTATCTGCTATACCTGTAACCTGCCTGTGAGTTATCTATTTAAACACTCTGATCATTAACCCTTCCCCGTACTCCAAACTAATGTCACTACTATGACCAACTGCTTAAGCTAGCTAGTTTATCTGTAGATCTATTCTCTGCATAGCTTAGGTCCTCTCAGGATACGTATGTCCAATATATTGTAAGCCACAGAGCTCCAATTAATCTCAGAAGTAATTCCTATCAAAGTGGTCATGTGCTCATTTCACAGATTTACCTGGATTAGACCTTTGTCAATGTTCGTACAAACCCAGTTTCTGCTGTGGCCATCCACCAGATATAGTCTTCCAAGTTCTAGCCAGATATTTCACAAAATAGATCCTCCTAATCTAGTTAGCTGCCAAGCCAAATTAGTGTTGCCACTAATGCAAGGCACCAGGCTGTGTTATACAGTATACTTACTCATACCTATCGATCTCACATTCTTCGTACTCAGGTTTTTCACTAGATCAGGTGTTAACTGGCTTGACCGTCAAAATCTGTACTACTTCACCAAACTTGGAATTTCTACTATGCAGGTTCCCTGCTTGTAGATCTTATCAAGATTTATTCATGTAATATAACTCGAGCATTGCATCACACTTCCAATGTCTGATTAACATTAGTGCAATGTGATTTACAGGGTTGTAACCCCCAAAAATAAGCAGAGTTTACTATAAGTTGGATACAAAGGTCTGGGTAATTATTCAAATTCATTGACAGTGTGATTTGAATTCCAGACCTCTTGCATGGCAGTCTAGCAATCTAACCACTACACTAAGATCACCAGACCTTCTGTATTTTTGTTCTTATCTCTATGATTATAATATTATATATAAAAAATTTGAATAAAAAATAACAGGTTAGTGAATCTAAACATCTAATTTTACAAAATCTTTAACTAATTTATTTTATTATTTAGATATTTAGAACTTCTAACCAAATGAATTTTTGTATATTAGTATAATATCAAAAAATCTATTACTTAGTAGATTTATAAATTTGTTACTAGTATAGTTTTGATTAATTATAGTATGATATATTCTAATATTATATAAGCACAATTTATATACTAAAACATGTCTCGAGGCATGATAAGAAATACATATTTTGGCTTAAAGGTATGCCTCAGTAAACATACTCTAAAATTTTACTATACTATCTATTCTATTTAATATACATATCAAAATTTATCTGATTAGTTACCTTATACATATCACTATATCATATCTGAAAATAAAAATTTGTAGTATCATAAAAAAAAAAAAAAAAAATGCTTTTATAGCTTGCTTTCTGAATAAAAAGCTCAAAATAAAATTTCAGTTATAGATAATATCTTTAAATATTATTTATTAAGTAAATAAAATTTTCTAACATCTATATTTTTTTAATTAAAATAAATTATTGACATAACTGAGATCTGGTAATCTAGTATAGTAGTCGAGTTGTCAGACCACTATACAATAGATTTGAGATTCAAATCTAATTGTTGACAAATTTGAATAATACTTAGACTTGTATACTAAATATACAGAAAACTCTGCTTATTCCCAAAAAGGGAGTCCTAGAAAATATGACAAAACTCTATAAAAAATGGTATTGCACTAAGTCAATCAGATATTGGGAATATAACAGTAATATTATATGAATAAATCTGTATTAGATATACAAGCAGAAGATCTGCATAGTAGAAATCCTGAGTTAGTAAAATAATATAGCCTTCAACAGTCATACTAGCTAATACTTAATTCAGAAAGAAACTGTTTCAAAAGATATAGATTAGAATAGATACGAGTAAGTCTGTATCTGTAGTAAAGATTAGCAGTACTAACCTAACTTAGTAGCTAACTGAATTTAGAAGAATTTACTTCATGAAATATCTAAAGAAATCGATTAATACAAAACCAGTAAAGACTATAGTAAGAACTGGAGTTGTACAAATATCTACAAGAGTCTAAGCTAGATGAGTCTATGAAATAGGTATAGGCTACTCTAGTAGGTTTGTTTTGAGATTAACTGAAACTTTGCAAAACTCACAATATGTTAAGTACAAATATTCTAAGAAGATCTAAGCTGAAGTTGATAAATAGATTTGTAACAAACTAGTTAGCTTAAACAGTTAGATATTACAGTAACATTAGTTTATAACAGTATGAGTTAGTTAAACAAAGTATTTAAATAGATAACTCAAGACAGGTTACAGGTATAGCAATATAATGTAGTACTAACAGGTGGTCTAACACCTGCATAGCAAACTACATAAATTAGACAATAACTAAAGTTGTACATGTAGCTTGTTATACATTCTTCATATAATTACAAACTGTAGAAGAATTTTATGTAAAACCTCATATATCAAACTAATAAAATTTGCTTGGCAATATAAGCTACCTTAAAAATAAAAAATAAAAAAAAATTATCAACATAACCTATTTTATTAGCTAATTACAAAGAATTCAGATTAGTTAAAATTAAAGCTTAATTCATTTTAGATAATAAATTAGTTTTAATTTAACTTTTTTTAGTTAATACAATTTAAAAAATATGTATAACAATTGATATTATATAACAAGTTTTTAAAAAAAGTTAGGAGTTTATAGTTAAAAAGTTTATCAGTTTAATAAAATTTTATTTTTTATTTTTTTTATTTTTTATTTTACTTTATACAAATACTATCAGCTAAAATTTTATTAGTTTATATATTAGAAACATAATATATATTATAAGAGTATAACTAGTCATATGTACAATTTTAAGTTGTCTAATTTAAGTAGTCTGCTCAAAGGTTTTATACTAGCTACTATATCTGAAATCTCTTAGATGATTCTCTATTTAAACTCTCTGATTCTTTTTCACTTACTGCAAATATTATATTTTTTAGTTAACTATAACCTTGTACTACTTTACTTTAAGAGGTACTTAAACTAACATATATCACAAACTTTACTATTATAGGTCTAGATCTTACTCAGATAAGTTCTACTTCAATACTCTCTAATAGATGAGTACTATAATACCCAATTATGCTATACTATATTCCAATTTAGCTTGCATATACTCTTATTCGATATTCATATGAACTCAGTTCTAGCTGTAGCTCTCTACTAGGTTAGACTTCTGTATTCTTCTGAATGTTTTATAAGGCAAAACTTTTTAATCTAGTTAGCTACTAAGCCAAGTTGGTATTGTTATAATATCTAATATTATAAACTTACTCATATCTACTTGATCTATATTTTTGTACTTAAAAATCTTTGTCAGATCAAATATTAACTAGTATAACTATTAAAATTTATATTATTTTACCTAACTTAGGATTTCTACTATGTAGATTTTCTGCTCATAAATCTTATCTTGATTTATTCATGTAATACAACTCCAATATTCTGTTATACTTCTATTATTTGAACAATATTAGTACAATATAATTTACAGAGTTACAACTCCCAAAAATAAATAGAGTTTATTATAAATTAGATACAAAATTTGAGAAATTATTCAAATTATTAACAGTAAGATTTGAACTCCTATTACATAGTAGTCTGACAACTTATCTACTATACTAGATTACTAGAACTTATTAAATATAGTTAAATGTTATCAAATATAGTTAAATATTATCAAACATAGTTAAATATATTAAGCATAGTTAAATGTCAATAGAGATTTCTAAATACTAATTACTCAATAACTATTAATCTAATTCCTACAAATTATAGCTTATTATGATCATAAAACTATTCTAATTCTAATAATACTATCTAAAGATATTGCTAACTTATAAGATAATTTATAAAATATAAATAAAAAATAACTAATTAATAAATATAAATTAAGGATAAAATTACTAAAACTCATTTGATAACAATATAAAGGTTCATCCAAATATGAATATTTAGCTGCAAGAATCATATATTCAGCTCTCTGGTTTGAATAATATTTTCAAAAAATCTTACAAGATATATTATGAAATACTTAACAAAATACTAGAAATTTGAAAGTTAATATATAGTTAGAAAATAGTAAGGTTTCTAATAAAGAAAAAATATATAAAATTCTTAACAGCTTCTTTAATTGAAGATGTAAAAATTAATTTACATATAACAATCTAAATAAATATTTATTTTTAATAGTAGATATATATTAATTTTTTTAAATTAATATTATTTTAATAGTTTTGTAACAAGTACTTAACTTCTTACTATGATCTAAATAATTTTAATTAATAAAAAATAAGTATTATATCTTGTAGTTGAATGGTATTATTTCTTAATAATTTTTAAAAAATATGCTTATATAATATTTATAAGAGTAATAAATACCTTTTATTATATTTTAATTATACTTGACAAATTTCTTCGACAACATTTTCATCATGTAAAAACACTTGTAGAAAAATTTACTTTTAAAATTAATTATTAAATATTAGAAAAAAAAAACAAAGAAAAAGTAAAATATTGAATATAAGTTTAAGTATCTTAATCGCTATTGTTATCTACTTATACTACTTATACAACTTAATCTATCATATGACTAAATTTAGTACTCATGAAAAAAGGTATTTTTCTAGTAAAACAAAAATTCCAGCATTATTAGAGAATGAGCAGAAATCAGTTGATTTCAATTTATTATAGTGACCTACCTCCTCCCTCCTACCTGACTAGTTATACAAGCTTATCAAATCAAATCACTTCTATTAAGACCTGACTAAACTACTATACCTCCTCCCCCTCTAAAAAATCAGCTGATTTCTGCTCATTCCCTTACTATGTGAAAACACCTTTCATTAAACATTTTTTGCTTATAGAGTTAAGCAATGTTAAATATTATGCAAGGAATTAAAAGATATTTCTTATAGTCTTTGCTATTAAAAATCGATCGGAAAATTTTTTACTATAAAAAATCTTGATTAGTGATCATCACTATATCATATAACTACCTCAGGATCACCAACAAAATTTTCACAAACATGTGATGATCAGCGAAATTTAACCAATAATAAGCCACAATTTAGTATAATATAACACGATCAGGAAAATTCAAAACAAAGGTTCATTTCGAAAAAATCGCTTGTTTCTCGAAAATTTGCAAACTACCCCAGGATCGCTAACAAAATTTTCACAGGCACGTGATGATCAGCGAAATTTAACCAATAATTAGCCACAATTTAGTGTAATATAACACGATAAGAAAAATTCAAAACAAATGTTCATTTCGAAAAAATTGCTTGTTTCTCGAAAATTTGCATAAAAAATCACCTTTCGAGCACTAATAAAAAGTTTTCCTCGAGCAATTTTACTATATGTTCTACTAAACCCTAACCCTAAAGTAAATAAACTTTGACTTTTTTTCGGTTATTATATGACTGTGAAATAATTATTAGCGATGCTGAGGAAGTCAAAATTTGCATAAGAAATCACCTTTCGTGCACTAATTAAAAGTTTTCCTCGAGCAATTTTATTATATATTCTGCTAAACCCTAACCCTAATCTAAAAACCCTAACCCTAAAGTAAATGAACTTTCACTTTTTTTTGGTTATTACATGACTGTGAAATAATTGTTGGCGAGTCTATATCATATACATTATGTTTGTAATTAGACTGATGTTGTACACCCTAATATATGATGATTAGGGATGTTAAAAGTTCAGTTCGGTTCAACTCGACTCCATAAGTCGAGTCTTAATTTAGACTCGGTTCCGAGTCAGACTTGGAACTGAGTTCTAATAGTCACATGCAATATTAAATATCATGGGGACCATAAAGATAATGATAATGATAACAGATAACTTTATTTAAAAAAAAATACAAATTATTTCTATA
>CAJVPM010001423.1:0-12098 GCA_910592325.1 Scutellospora calospora | reverse complement strand
TAAAATTGTATAGTTTTATAAATAAAATTAGATTAATATTAGAGATAACAAGGATATCAAAGAGTTTAAAATAGAGTATCTACAAATGAATACTAGATATAGCAATTAGTAGATAATCTTTAAGCAAAACCTTTAAATAGACAATGATTAAAAGTTGTATATATGACTAATTGTACTTACTAACTAATATAAACCTACAAATAATTTAATAAAAATTAACTAGTAATAAGATCTTGTTATAAATATAAAAAAAAAAATAAGTCTTAAGAAGCTTTGATATAATATCAAAGTATATTTTATTAAATCTTAATAAGTCTTGAGATTTTTATATTTAGTATATATAAATTAAATAGAAAAATTATAAAAATCAAAAAATACTTGCTTGAATATACTACCTCTAATATAGTATCATACACAATATATACAATTTGTATAATTTCTTAAATCAGATTTATTTATTTTTTTATTTAGATAAAATTAATCTAAAGGATTAATTTATTCTTTATATAGAAATAATTCAAATTATTATTTTTAAATTTCTGTATAAGAGATGCTTTTTTTCTTTAATAAAATAATTTTAGTTTTGAAAATTCAAATCCTTTGTCTAATAACTCTAAAATATCTTAATACTATATTGTTAATTTATAATTTCTATCTTCAGATAATAAACAAATATTTCAGCCTCTACTACTACTGAAATATCTTGACTATATATAGTAATAAATCTATGCAAAATTCTAATTCAGGCTAGCTAGCCTGTATTAATATAATTTTAAAAATCTATAATATAATTCTATTCTGTGCAGAATATTTTGAAAAATTATAATTTGTTTATTACTAATTATATAATATATGATCTAGAAGTATCAAATCTAGTTAATCTAGGAATAGTTCTAAAATTTAGATCTAATTTTTTATACTCTCTTTTGATATCTTCTAATTAGGATTTATTGTTAGATTTGTAGTAATTATTTGTAAATCTAAACTATTTTGTAACATAGCCTTCAGACAAGTTTCTGTTTAAAACTAAATTAAACTTTTTTAAAATATATATCACTATAGATTATATATAGTAGATATAGTAATATGCTATTTATATAATACTCAAATTTTTTTAGTATACAGTATATATAATACATATAGTAAATATATTAGAATTTTTTTTATACTGCTATTGAGAAAATATGATAAATTAGTTGCTTGACTATAAATAACCTTGTATAATCTATAAATAGCTTAGTTAAAAAAGAGTATTTAAATTTAAATAATAGTTTGAGTTTATAGATAAGTAATTTTAGTGATTATACCTTTAAGAGATTATTCTATTAATACTTATCATAGATTTCTATTTAAAGAGATACTATATTAGAATTATAATCTTGAAATTCAGAAACTATTATAGATTAGATTTCTAATAATCACAATTATTATAGTATATCAGACAATTAAAAAATAATACAACTATAACTAACTACAATTCATCAAAATAGTTAGATAAAAATACTATAGTTAGTCTTAATACATTAAAACTTAACTGAAAAAGTTATGAAGTAGATATCATATAGACAAGTTAGTAAGAATTATACTATTAGTTATATTAAATAGTAGATTAGGATTTAGAGATTAGTTTAGTAAAAGTGAGTTATTTAGAATTTAAATTATATGAAAATTATAATTATTTAATTAAAAACTCAGTTTTATTTAAGCAAAACTTAGAAGTTATTCTCTTTACTATACCTATATAACCTTTATTTATAATATAAAATTCAAATACAATTTATCTAATTTATTATATAAATATTATAAAAGTAATAAATTTAATTTATTATATAAATTCTATAAGCTATATAAATAATATAAGTTATATAAATAATATAAGTTATATAAATTGCATAAATTCTATAAATATAATAAATACAATAAATGCAATTTATATAACTTATGTGATTTATGTAATTTATAAGATAAATTAATTTGTGATTTTATTTTTTATAATCTGTAATTATGTTATACTAGTTTGAACACAACTTAACTACTTTTTAAACCTCATAATATTATAGTTTTAGAATATTTTATAATCATTTTAAATTATTTAAGAACTTATAAATATTATAGTCTAAACTTTAGAACTTATAAAATAACTATTAAAATTTTAGTATATAGTATATACAATATATACAGTACAGTATATATAGTATAGTATATAGCAAATTACTAAGTAGATATGCTAAGTACAATAACTATACCTAATTTTAAAATATTATACATAGTAGAAACTAGGCCAAAACTAGAAATTTTTTAAAATATAGTTAAATTGCAGTCTTAAATACTAAAATTATAGTTTAAACTATTTGCTATCTCTATTTTTATAGATCTGTTTAAATAATTTTTTAGTTAAAACTCACTATCTAAAAATTAGAGTTTACTATATTAGTAAAAAAAGTTTAGCACAAATTTTATTTTGTTTTTTATCTAATAATATAATAAAATTCAAGTAGAGCTTTTTTTTTTTTTGTTATTAGAAACAAATGCTATCAGCTAACTTTATTAATTTTTTAATTACAGAACATAATACATATTGTAAGAGTAGTCTGTCTAAAGGTTTTATACTAGCTGCTATATCTAAAATCTCTTAGAAAATTACCTATTTAACTCTCTGATCCTATTTTATTTACTACAACTATTACTCTTAAAGTTAACTCAAACCCTATGCTACTTCATTTCAGGAGATACACAAGCTAATATATGTTACAAACTTTACTATTATAGACCTAAGTCTTATCTGTATAAATTCCTACTTTAATGCTTTCTAACAGATAAGTGCTATGATACCTAATTATACTATACTATATTCTAATCTAGTATTATAAGTAAAATAACTTCTAACAAGAATAACTTTCATTTATTAGTTTAATTTTGATGAAATATATACTATTAGAATTAGCTTACTAAGATAAATCTAACAAGCTAAAGATTATTCAAATTTGATCACTGAATGCTAAGATACAAAAGTTCTAAATCATATAACCTTAAGAAAACATATGTTTGTATAATAATCTTCTATGCTCAAAATCTACTAGTTCTATTAAATCTTAAATTTCTATATGATCTAGAAAATATTTAGAATCTACAATAATTATTATTTCTATAATTTCTTTTATAACTATTATATCTTTAATATATAGTATATTTTTTATATTTTTTAGTTATTTTATATATATTAGCACTATTAATTTAACTATATTTAGTATATATTAATTGTATAATAGCATTTTATTATTATTTTTACCTGATTCTTGTATTACAACAATTTGTATAAAAAGGCTACTTTTTTGCTTTGCTAAAATTTAGATATTATAAAACAGTTGTCTTAGATAAGTTCCTTTCTGTTCTTTAATAAACTAATACAATATTAATATCTTCATATATTAATTATTGTTTCTAATTGTCTCAAATATTTTTATAAACTTGTAAAGGTACAATTAGTAATATCTTTATATATTATTAATTATCTACTACTTTTTTTACTAAGCCTTATTCTAATCCCTTTAGTTAAGTCTTTTTAAATATTATAAACCTCAAACCTATATTATGATTAGTTATTATACTAGTCTTAACTAGTCTTTATAAATTCTATAAAGAGTAAATTTCCAATATTGACATTAGCTTGCATATACTCTTATTTGATATTTGTAAAAACCCAGTTCTAGATATAACTTTCTACCAAATTAGACTTTTGTATTCTTTTAAATATTTCACAAAAAAGATTCTCTTAATCTAGTTAGTTATCAAGCTAAGTTAGTATTGCTATAATATATAATATTATAAACTTACTCACACCTACTTAATCTACATTTTCATACTAAGAAATCTTCATCAAATCAAGTATTAACTAGTATAACTATCAAAATCTGTACTACTTCATCTAACTTAAGATTTTTACTATACAGATTCTCTGCTTATAAATTCTATCTTAATTTATTTATATAATGCAACTCTAATATTCTATTATATTTTTAATATCTAATTAATATTAGTACAATATGATTTACAAGGTTACAATCTCCAGAAATAAATAGAGTTTACTATAAGTTAAATACAAAATTTAAGAAATTATTCAAATTATCAATAGTAGGATTTGAACTCCAAACCTATTGTATAGTAGTCTGATAATCTATTCACTACACTAGATCATCAGATCTAAAGCAAAGTTTTTTTAAAAATATAGAAAACTATAATTTTTAGACTATACAAGCTGAAAAAAAAATTATTGATCAGGTCTATATAGCTTCTAGTATATAGGGATAGCAAATATTTTAAATCATGATTTTAGAATTTATAATTGTTTTTACTATTAGAAAAAACTTAAAAAGAAGGAACTGTATTTCAAAATAATTCATAAAACCTAAGAACTAATTCAAAGATTCATATATTAAATAGAACCTGAATTATATGTGAAATCCTGCAGAACTAATGATTAGCAAAATCATAGTTAAATCTGAAAAGGCATTACTAAATAATTAACCTAATTATCAAAGATATAGCTTAAAAATAATAATAGGTTAAATTAACTATATCTGAATTAGTTTATATCTATTATAAAGAGCTAATTTGATCTTCTAGAAATACTGCACTTTGATATAGTATTATATTTTATTTTTAGCTTATAGATTTTTGTTAAGCCTATTTATAGTATAAATATATATAATTAGTAGATTAGTATTAATCTTTATCTGTATTTAGTTAAATTTGTATACTAAAATAGTAGATTTATTTAATTTATAAATTAATTTAGAGAAAATCTGATTTAAATGATATTTTAGTGAAATTAATTAAGTCCTAAATGTATTTATTATAGTTTTATAAGATATATAAATACTGTATTTTTCTTTTAATAAAAAAAACTTAGTTTATAAAAAGTTCAAATAAAATAATTTTAGATTTGAGAATAAAATTATCTTCTCATAGTAATTCTAATACTATATTAATTAATTTACAATTACTCTCTGAATATATACAAACTGATCTTAATTTTAAAAAACTTAAACCAAATCCTTTATGCTCTCTTTTGATGCTTTTTACTATTAGAGCTATTGTTAGTTTAGTAGTAGATTATAAGATATTAGTAGTAAGACTATTATTCTGACTAGAGTTTCTTAAATTCAAATCAATCAAATATTGAATCAATTTGAATTTGATTTTATTTGAAAATTTTTGATTTGAATTTAATTTGATCAAATATTTGAATTTGATTTGATTTAAAAAAAAATTTTTTAAATTTTAAAATATTGATTACTAAATATAAAACTTAATTTACAAAACTTTTTACTATATTAATTAATCTTGAGCTCTTAAGTAAAAGTGTTCTTCTAAATAAAATACTTCTAGTTTATAGAACAAAAAGTTAATTGTCTTAATAAAATTTCAAATAAATATCTTATAATATTAAATGTTCAATTATTAATTTTTAAATTAAATTAAATATTTTCAAATCAAATCAAATATTGGTCATATTTGAATTTAATTTGATTTGAAAATTTCTGATTTGAATTTAATTTGAACTCAAATATTTGATCAAATTAAATCAAATCAAATTAAATTGCAGAACTCTAGTTCTGACCTACTTTCAGACTCTAGACTCCTATTCAGTAGTAACTATAAGATTTGATATGACTTAATCTAAGGCCTAACTCACAAAAAATAAGATAGAAATTAGTATAAATATTCATAATAATATTAAGGAGCTTAAAGATCGATCAATAAAAATATTAGTATATTGCTAATATTTTAGAGAGTAAAAATTAATATAATAATAAAGTTTATGTTGCTTTAATTAAGATGTTGAAGTATAACAAACTAAGCAAAAAATAATAGCAAAAATTAAACTACTATAAAATAATAAGATAATATAGTGAAATATTCTACATATATAGCTACTCAACTATTAGAAACTACTATACTTTAGAAATATTGGAATTTTGTAATATACTATATATAATCTTATTCTATAATTACAACTTAGTAGAAAATTGATCTGAAGAATTGTTAGTACTATAAAATAGATTATTGAAGGAATTTAACAAGAAGTTATCTAATAAGAGCTTGAAATAAATTTGGAATCAATTCTAGAATAGAAGAAAAATTGTTAGTACTGACTATATTTACTAATTATTTAGTCTAGAACTTGTAATAAATCTATGACCTAGCTAAATCTCAAATCTGAAGTACAAAATCCAGTTCAGGTTCTGGTGTTCTAGCATATTAACTCTAAGGAAAAATTTAAATTAACAAAAAAAAAGTTAAAAAAAAAATTAAAAAAAAATTAAAATTATATTCACAGAAGTTAAAATTACTATTATACTAAAGCATACTAAGTTGTATCTTATTCTTATAATAAGAAAAAAATTTTATTACCAAAGGTACTAAAATTATAATAAATTACAATATTCTTAAACTATAGAATTATTTATTAATTAACTTTTTTGGCTTAATAGAAATTGAACTCAGATAACAAGAGTTTGAATAGAAATAAGGAAGAAAATATCTATATTAGCTACTAGATAAGTCTTGAGAGAAGCATCAAAATGATATCAAAGTATAGTCTTTCTAAATTTAATATTCTACTATGAAGAAAAAAACAAAAGATAAACTAATTACTTATTTGCAAGAGTTTATAATAAAAATTCTTAGACTATAAGAAAGAACTAAAGAATTTAAAAAGAAATATTTACTTAAATAACCTCAACAAGTTATAAAAATTTTATATATAGTATATATAAATTAATGAAAAGAGGATTGTAAAGAGCTAATTTGACTTTTTAGAAATACTATACTTTAGTATGATATAATATTCTATTTATAACTTATAGATTTTTGTTAAGCATGTTTATAGTACAAATATATATAATTAGTAGATTAGTATTAATCCTTACTTGTATTTAGTCAAATGCTAAAATAGTGAATTTATCTAATTTATTGAATTAATTAGTATTAGATAGATAGTATTATCTAGAAAAATAGTGAGTTAGTTATTCTATCTTCAAGTTTTTTATATAATATACTGAGATAACTTATTAAAAAATAGCATAGTAATTAGACAAAAGGAATTCTAAGGCTTTAGTTATTGTTCAAACTCTAGTCATATAATTAGTCTTAACATTATTGAGTCACTTAACTTCTTTTAATTTATTCATGTTGACCTATTCTCTCTCTTAGGATAGTTAAATACAAGATTTACTAAGCAAATTCTCTTTACTTAATAATTTAACAATACTTTATTCTTATTCGAAGAGTAATTAGATAGCATAATATCATTACAGATTATGTTTATTAACTTAGTAAAATATAGTTAGAATTATTAAACAATTTATAGGTAAAGGAAGGTTTGAACTTTATATTATAGGCAAGAAGAATTTATTAATTCAACAATATTTTTAATAAAAAGCAGAATTTCTTGTTATATACTTGTTAAATTAATGAGTTTAGTGATAATGTTTATTACTCTTAAAACTTTATAATATATATAATAAATAAAATTATTAAATTCAATAAAACTCTTATAATATTTATTTCTCTTATAAATATTATAATCATTATAAATTCTATAACCCTTAAAACCTTTATAATAATTATATATATGATAATAGTTAAATCTCTTATAACTACTATAACTATTATAACTATTATAATATCATACTTAGAAATGATAAGTTAGTCACTTGAATTATATAATCTTTATATTATGTAACTCAACAACCTATTGAAAGAGATGTTTAGATTTGTCAAGTAAAAATATAAGATTTAGTTATTGTTCTGAACTTAAGTTACATGGCAAGCCTTCTTTACATTATTGAGTTTCTTAAACTTCTTTTAATCAAACTGACTTATCATCTATCTTTAGGATAATCAAATACAAGATTAAGCAACAAGTTATTCCTTACTCAACAATACAACAATTACTCTATCACAAAGAGTAATTTAGGTAGTATAATATTATTACAAGAACAAGTTATATAAATTAGTGAGTATGAAGATTCTTACACTTAGTAAAAGATTAGATAAATAGTTGTAGTGATTTATATTTTGAGGAATTTATATATTAGGAATAAGAACTTATTTTTGGTTAAAAGCTCAATATTGAGCAGAGGGATGAAATACCTTTTATTTATATAAAATTGAATATAGTACAGATTATAATAATTATAATTATTATAATAATTATAATAATTATAATTGTTATATATATTATAATCATTAAAATAATTATAATAATTATACTCATTATAATGAGTATAACTATTATAATTATCATTATAATGATTATAATGCTAAGATCCTTTTAAAAGTTAAGGATTGGTTTACTTGAAAATTGTACTGCAGATTGTTTAAATGACCTTAGGTAAGATTCAATCTAGTCACATTTTCTAGGTTACAATAACCATTATATCCCTTATAACTACGAGTTCTTTATAAAAGTTTAGGATCTGCTTAGCAGTGAAATTATACTGTGGCTAAGTTATATAAGCTCTAAAAAGGAAGTTCAGAATCTAATTTCTTATATAATAATAGTAATCTAGTTTACTATTTGAGGAAAATCTGATTTAATTGATATTGAAGGAAGGAAAAATAGCAAGTTAGTTGCTTGTATTTCTGAGTCTTTATATAATATTATTCGATAAATTAATGAGATAAGAATGATTTGACAAAATAAGGCAATTAAATAAGTTATCTAAAGAAACAAAATTAGCAATAAAGAATTTTTTTTTTTGTTATTAATATAGCTTATATTGCTAAAAGAATTTTATTAGAATTGTCAATGAGATTATATATTAATAATCTCTACTGTTTGTAATTACATGTAGAGTATACAACAAGCTATATGTACAACTTTAGTTATTGTCTATTTTAAGTAGTCTACTGCATAGGTATTAGGCTACTCGATTAGTTCTACATTATACTACTATACCTGTAACTTGTCTATGAATTACTTATTTAAACACTCTGTTTATTAATCCATACAGATTCAATCTAATATTACTGCAATATTTAACTATTAAGCTAGCTAGCTTGTTACAGATATATTTATTTAGAATGGTTTAAGTTCTTTTAGAATATATTTTACTAGACACATTGCTAGTAATGTAGAGCTAGTTAACCTTGAAGCAAACTACTAGAGCAGTCTATATTCATTTTACAAATTCACCTAGCTTAGATCCTTGTAGATATTTGTACAACTCTAGATTCTACTGTAGTCTTCCACTAGTCAGTTGACCTAGTCTTTTTCTAGTATTCAGCTAGTCTCAGTTACTCTTTACTCAGAGACTTCAATACCTTTTATCTTTATTAGATCAAGTTTTCTTTTCAGATTAGACTTTAGCTAATGTAGTTCTGTTAGAAGGCTGTACTACTTCACCAACTTAAGATTTTTACTATACAGATTCTCTGCTCATATATTCTATTAAGATTTATTCATATAATATTATACTACATTTTCAAGTTCTGATCGATTTGATACAACTTAATTTACAGAAGTATGTATCCAGAAACAAACAAGGTTTACCCTAACATATCACAAGGTCTGAAAAATTATTCAAATTTACCAACAGTAGGATTTGAACTCTAGATCTATTGTATAGAGTCCAACAACCTAACCACTATACTAGATCACTGGACCTTAGCAATAAAGAAATTTATGTTTATAACAATTTTTTTTTATTAAATTTTTATTTTCTTTATTTTATACAAGGTAAAGAGTAAAGAAGGTTATCCTCTAACTTAAGACAAAAGGAGGACTTTTATAACAAATTTTTAAGAGAAGTATTCTGCAGCTTATTCCTTTTTTCTTATTAATATTTCCTTTTTTCTTTATTTTCACAATTTCCTCTAAATTATTCCTTAACTTGTGTTTCCCTTTTTCTATTAACTTCTTTATTTTGTAGATTCCACTCATAGTATTTCAGTTATATTATCCAAAAATCATCTTTGCAATACCAAGGCTTAGCTGTAAGCTTATAAAAGTGAGTTATTTCTATAGATAGATGTTATATATATGTATAAAACCTAAATCATATATATAAATACATATTTATATATATATTTCTGAATAATGCATATTTTTGCCTATTAAAGTTTTATATAAAAATTTATAATAGAAAAATAGTGTAATTAATATCCTAATTTGATTATGTATATATTACAAAATATTATGAAATAGCAATAATTATATATAAATTATCATGAAACCTATAGTGAAACTTTTTATGAAACTATTTGTAAAACTATTTATGAAACTATTTGTTAAACTATCTGTAAAATTATATTGATATCATAAACTTATAAATATTTTATTTATAATTTAAAATTTTTTTAGTATTATTTTTTTAACTCTTTATATTTAAATTTTTACAACTAAATGCCACAAAATCTAAGTCTTGTTTATACTTATTATACTGATATTAGTATAGTTTCTTCATATAAATAGTCAAGAGTTCAATGTAACTTTTGTTCTTACACTTGTAATAAAGAAATTAATAAATGTAAAACACATTTAAAGAATTGTTTTAAAATTGATAATAAAAGTTATTAAGCATATTTTGGTAACTCAAAAATAATATCTTCTCAAGTTGCTTTTTAATTAAGATCAAATACTTCAAAAAAATTATTATCTAGTATAAATATTAAAACTTTTTTTAATTATATTACAACAGATAACTTATAGAATATTATAATGTAGAGAAGTATTATAATAAATTTATTATAACTTATAATTTATAATTAAAATTAAATAATTTTTATACAATTTGATTTGTTTTAATTAGACAAATCTAATAGTATAATTTAATTTGAATTATTAAGTTATAAAATATTTGCATTTAATTTATAATATTTAAATATAAATATCTTCTAATCTTATAATTTAAATTAAATATTTTTATACAATTAGATTTGGAGAATTGCTATTTCTATTTCTTATTTTTGCTAATATCATTTTCTAAAATATATAAAAATGCTTTGAAAAGATATTATTACTAAGTAAATCTATTTTTTAGTTATTTATTAGATCTTTCTGGTTCTAATAGTATAAATTATTAAAATTGAATTAATAGTTCTTAAAATATTTATATTTAAATTTTATAAACTTTAATTTACTTTTAAAAAGAACTACTAGTTCAATTTTAATAATTTTACTACTATTAGAACTAGAAAATTATAATAAACAACTTTAATTAATAGCAAAAAAGAGGTTTACTTAGTAATAATATCTTTTTTGAAGTATTTTTATATATTTTGAGAAGGTAAAAATAGAAAGCTTTTTAGATTTATCTCAATATAATAGATTAAATAATATAAAAATTATTTAATTTAGCTTAATAGATTACAAGTTATAATAACTTTTATATAATATATTTTTTGTAAATTAATAATTTAAATTAATTAATTTTTATATTTATCTTATTAAAATAAGTTAAATAAATAAAAATTATTTATTTTAAATTAATAGTTTATAAATTATGATTTATTTTTTTTTAATTTTACTAAAAAACAAATTAATTATTATTAGGTCTAGTATTTCTTCTGAATACTAGACTAATTTTATTTTTGCAATACCAAAACTAGTATTTGTTTTTGCTAAACCTACTGAAAAAATAAGTCAAAATGCTTATAATATTGCTAAGAATATAGAAGATATTATAGCAACTATAAATAAGTCTAAACTTTGTGCTATAATAACTAATAATGCTTTAGTTATGAAAAAATCTTAGAAAAATTTAAGTAATATTTTTTCTAATATTATTTATATAGATTGTTTAGCACATAATTTAAATCTTATTATTCAAGATATTATGAAATTAAATTAGACTAAATCTATTTATAAAAAACAAAAGCTATTGTTAAATTTTTTAGAAATTATTATATTCCTGCAACTATTTTTAAATATTATTAGCAAATACAAGAATCAAAAGTTTTACTTAAATTACCTGCAAAAACTAGATGAGATTCTTTTTTTATCTGTATAGAATTAGTTAAAGTTAATCATATTGCAATTAGTCTTACTATTACAGAATTAATTGCAAATCAAAATAATATAGATAAAAATA
>CAJVPM010001422.1:0-12103 GCA_910592325.1 Scutellospora calospora | reverse complement strand
TTACAGGGTTACAACCCCAGAAACGGACAGGGTTTACCGTAAGTTGGATACAAAGGTCCGGGTAATTATTCAAATTCATCGAAAGTGGGATTTGAACCTCAGACCTCTTGCATGGTGGTCTGGCAACCTAACCACTACACTAAGATCGCCAGACCTTATAAGGAATGATATGTTAGTCTTTCTACTTTTACTAATAAAATAGGATAAATTTGTTAATGATCGATTATACATAACTTTATTGCTAAATATACTTGAAGTGGTAAAATTATATTCAATACTTAACCAAAAATTGAGTAGCATTACGAAAGTCAAATTCTAAATAAGATCATGTATAGCTCTAATATTATTTTAAAAGTTGGTTATTAATTGTATAAAAATCTACAGATATGTATATATTGGTAGGATCTTAATGTGATAGTGATTGATCGATTTATCCAAGATATACATAATATCACTACTGCATATGATTTAATAGATCATGACTTAGATTAAGATTTGCTTATGTTAGATTTATATATGACATTATCCTCAAGGCCTATTATAACATGACATGATTTAATTTTGTGATCACAATCTGAACTAACCAATTTTTATATAATACATTTTTATTATCTGTAATCGAAGCATATGTTTGAATATAAAGTTAATCAAATAGCTAACTGAAAAAATATATATAGCAGATAGGTAAGTTGGCTTTCTTCTCTCTACATTAGATATTTTATATATTCAAATGTATCTTCTCCAAAATTATATGAATCTAGAGAGTTTCTATAATTATAGTCTTCAATATTTGACAATATTGCATTTCTAATTCTTTTACTGAAGATCATATTATTATTTAATAAATATCTTTCTACTTTTACGAGCTCATCAAATATTGTTAATGTGAAAAAAACTCAATTTAATCTAGTTATCAAAATTAATATTTGCACAATTCAGAATAATCAAATACCCCCACTACACTATCTTTATATTTATTTTTAACTATAATGAAACTATTTCTTTGATTGTATATATGCTTGTACTTATCCTAATTAAGCAATTGCACATACTGGAATAAGTTATCAGTAAACTTACCTGATATTTTAGTCTATTATTTTGTGACTTAGCTATAGCATCATATATATGCTGATTTACTGATTCAAATTTGAGCTATATCTATTGAGCATGTGAATTACTTTTCTCAGATTTCTGTTTGCCTTTTTAATTTCTCCACTGAAATCATCATCGGATCTACTGAGTGGTAGAGGTGTAGGAGATATATTGTGAAATATTTAATTACATGAATCTATATATGACATCACTCCTCTGAGGCCCATTATAACATGATGCAATTTCACAGTTATGATGTAGTTATACTCCAATAATTTATTATACATATGGATTAGATCTGTTAGTATCCTCACTCTGTGAGTTAACCTTGATAATTAACTTTGTCTTTTACTTTATACTTTAGAATAGGACATTTTCTTACTGCTCCAGTCTTATGTATATGTATAACTTCTATTTCTGAACTAGATATAGAAGAATTACTTAAATCGCTAACAGAAGATTTTAACTCAGATACTGAAATTGTTCTGGCAACCTTAGCTTTTTTATTTTTTCTCTTCTTTCTATGTGAACTAGTATAACAGTATTGATATTTGTAGAAATCAGAAATAATATAGTGTGAAGTACTTTTTTTTACAGCATGAATTATAAATCTAATTATGTCCTCAATATCTTTCAGAGATAGATTAGAAGTGGTGAGTTATTTTTCGTGAAGCTATCTTTATTACTATTTTCTTTGATTAATAGGATACTCATACCATCTATTATAATTCTAGCATAGCTATCATAGGTTTTGAGAGAATGTCCAAAGCTAATTTTTGCTTTACGTATCTATAACCATTTTTGTTCCAGAACCAAATTGAACGATAGATTTTTGCAAATTTAAAAGTTTATATTATTTCAGTACTATCTAAACTTTGCCACTTTCCTTTATAGCAAAATTGCAAATCTAAACATTTTATTTTACCTATTATATCCCTATAGAGATTCTCAACAGGATCATGTATTCCATAATCTTTTTTAAGCTTATTGAAAAAGCTCTTACTAATAGTATTAAACTTTGATGATATATTAATTAATGCTTTTACTAGGATTTTCCCCTCTACGAGTGTATTTACAAACATATTAAGTATATTTATTAATGTATATTATTGCAAAAAAATAACTCAGTAAATAATTACCTATTCTTCAGTAATAAATGTAATGATTTATAACTTGCATTGGAGGATTCTCTCTGAGATAATTAACAATTACAGAAATAAGATCTATTTCATCTGATGTATGATTCAAATAGTAGTCTCTAAAGGATCTGGTTATAGCTATCTTATTTTGTCTATCAGTAAAGATTGGAATAAGTGAAGGTAAATCAGAATCGGAGAATTCATTATCAGAATAATCTGGACGTTTGATTTTAATTTTTGAATTGAGTTTTTTCAGCACTTTATTACTAATCCTTTTACACCTCTTTAAACTAAGATATTTCAAATTAGTACAGTTGCTGGCTATCTTCTTAATAGCTTTATTACCAATCGAGTAATCACCAAATTCAAGATGTCTAAGTTTTGAGTATGAGCAAGTAATTTCAGTGATACATCAATTAGTGAGATATATATATGAATTAAGACTCAGATGCTGTATTTTGGAGAAAATCTCACAATTTCTATAATTAGTATATTAGTAAAACTCTTATTTTTATTAAGAATAAGAAAGCATATATCTGGACATAAACGTAGAATTGCACTAATTAATACATATAAGATTTTTAAACCTTCCAATCTGAGATATACCATCTTGTCGCAATAGGTTGGCTTTATTTTTCTATATATAACTCTTTCAAAGTTTATCAATCACCAAATAAGAACTCGAGACATATTTAGAGTATGCCAGCTTTGCTGATAATCTTTGTTGAAAAACTCAATACGTTGCTATAGAATAGAAGCACTGCAATGATACCAAAGATAGTTAACAAATAAAGTAGGATAAAGAGATTGATGAATTTCTAGAAAATATAAGATCTGTTCTAGCAATTCTGGTAAATCAAAAATATTTAGTTGTACTATTCTCAAGAATGTATATTATATATTTTTAATCGAAAAAACAGCTAATGTTCAGATAATTAATTTAGACATATTTTTAAATTAGTATTAATAAATAATTTAATATTTACAATGACCGAAGCTGATAGAACTGTATCCTATATAACTAAACAGGTATCAGGTAAAAAAATCTGAATCTGTCTTTACCAATTACTGAAAATAATGAAACTCAAGATTTAGCAGGATATTATAAACTTAATAGCAAATCCAGATATTTCTCAAAGAATCATACACTATGTAAGGCTAAAAGAAAAAAAAGATTTTTTAATGATACTGCATCTTAGTTTGACTCTGAATCATCCAGCTATGAAGTAAATATCTCTAGCAATGATTATAAAGATTTTACTGTGAATGTAGTGAAAACTAAGAAGTATGATTAGTAATTATATAGGTCTATAATATCCAATATCTTAGTATTTTCTTTCTTATGTACTAGAATAACTAGCCTATCATTCATTATACTATAATGCTCAACTGATGAAGCATAACCTATTTTATGCCTATATGCCAATTGTTATAAATATTGATGGCAGGAATCATTCCTACCTCTATGTACTCTAGAAGTGTGATCAGCTTCTATTTTTCTTAATATAAATAAGGTAATTCTATGGAGTTAGTTTGTATATATAACTTTATTTAAAAATATCTAATAAATCTAATTATTGTAAAGCAGGTCCAAAGTGGTAAAGTTAGGTTATAGTGAATGAATAAATAAGTTATAAACTAATCTAAATACTTCTATATAAGTTATAGATATCCTCAATTTCAGAAGTATTCTCATTAATTGCCTTGAATGTGAGAGCTAGGGCTTCAGGTTCAGGTTCTAGATTTGAGTTAAGGTCAGAATCGTAAGTATCACCCTTGGTATTATACATTCCAGAATTATGATGATCTATCTTACACCTCATTGCAACTCTGCTAAGGAATTCAAGATATTGCGAAGTTGGATTTTGACCACTATGAACTCTAGAAGCATGTTTACCTCCAATTTTTCTTAATCTTTTGGCTATAATACCATATGATTTTAAAAATTTACTAAATACTCCTGTACTGTGTTTTCTATTAATACTATAGACAGGATTGTATAACTTTCTAGTTGCTATTGTATCTTAGATCCAGGTAAGCAATTCTTTTGCACGTTCTGGATTCTTTTCCATAGATAGAAATTGCTGAGGTTCAGGATTATTTTTTGCTTCTCCTTTATTTTTAATATACCCGATACAATACCAAGAATAACTAGGCTTGTACTATTCAGGAGGATTCAATTCATTAAGTTCATAATAGATAATACAAAAAGTGGCAACTTCAGTAGGTCTCATACTTAACATTATAATTACATCTGCAAGATCTTGTATAGTAGAGATTTTAGTAGTATTGATATTTTGAATTCTTCTAAGTCCTTTGTCTAAGGAAAAGTATTTGGAAGTTTTAGGTGAATTAGATAATCGCTGTTTGAGTTGCCTCTTTTGAATTTCATTAGAAGCTCAAGTAACTTCTGGTAATTTGGTATATATATAAATTTGCTCGGAACTAACCCTAGCTTCTGCTAATTCTTTACAAAATTGCAATAGACAGGAACTGGCTACCACAATTACCTCATCTGTATTATTTTTCAGAATAGCTAAGTCTAAAGCATGTAACCAAATATCCCACATATCTTTAGTTTTTGCACAATATTGAGCTTTTTCCTTGATAGTAAGCCTTTTCTTTTTGTTGTTTGGAACCAGAGCTCTTATTTGATTTTCTTTGAATAAGTGCTAACAGAGAGCCTCTTTTATATCTTTATGAGCCTTCTAATTCAGTAGCATAGTACTAAGCTCATTGGCATGAGCATGTAATTGAAGTAAGTTTGATTTAGCTGATAGGTTATATTTTTTTAAAATCTGATTCAAAATGGAGATAAAGTTATTAGTTTTGGGTTTTCTAGTTTTTTGAACAGTTGTCATAATAGGTATGTAAATAATATATCAATAAGTAGATTATGATTATACATTAATCTACTTATTTTTTTTAATTTGAAATTAATTATGCTTTTTTCTCTTATATCCAGAAAAAAGAGTTTATGCACTTGCATAAGTAAGTGTAGAATGTTGAGCTTTATAATTATACTTCGTATATAGAATTAGGTAAGTTAAATATATGTTTCTTAAGTATAAAAATTTTTGCATATAATTCAGCCTGTTTTTTTTTGATGATAATTGACTCTTCTACAATATTTTTCTAATATTTCACATACATGCTATATGAAGAGGTAGTTGGCATACCACATTCACCATATAGAGTATGTGGTCGAATTTTTTAATGAAGAGCACATTCTTTTTGATGATAGCAACTTTTTCCACAAATATATCTATCAATAAAAGTATATAGACAAGAATTAAACTTTTTGTAACAATATTTATATAAACAAATTCAAGATTACTATATATATTTTTTGTCAGATTAAACAACGCATATATACAAATCAATCAAATAAGTTTATTTAATGAAGCAAAAAAATATTTATGTGAATCATTACATCAACAGTGTCTAAATCAAAAGTTGGCGAATATAATGAAGCAAAAAAGCTTTTTACAGATTTAATGGATCTTGACTATAAATCTGGTTATAGAGAATATACATATTATAAATATTTGCTTTCATCTAATAATAAAAATGATACTACACTTTTAGAAGTATACCATTCTGAAGAGATTTATTTTCAATATATTATCTGAATAGGAGAAAAAGGCTTTATATTAGTTAAACATCCTTCCAAAGTTTATAAAATACTTGATTTCTATGAGTGTATTGATGGAAATCAACCTTTTCATCCAATACTTGATATTAATACTAGACAGAAATCTGATCTCACCAATTCTGAATGATCTTCCTTAGATAGTGAAAAAATTTTTCGTAAAGATTTAATATCTAAAATATTAATTGCTTATATAGATGCATTAAGTCTTATACCAGAATGTATGCCTTTCTTGCAATCTTTTGTATTAGCAAGTTCATCAAATGCTAATAAATGCAGTTGGCATATTGTTTATTCTCATACCCAATTTATTGATTATAGAGAACTTAAAGGCTTTACAAAAAAAGTTATAGAATTAGTAGAAGAGCTATATTCTAAATTCATTGATGTTGGCCTTCTCAAATCACATTTTAATCTTCGATTACTTGGATCAGCAAAAGAGAATAGAGTTAAAAGACTAGCTATTTTATCAGTTAAGAATGAATTCAAAAATCTAGAAGACTATTTAGTTTAACCAAAATCTGATTATTCTGTGATCTGGCTATGAACTTTTTCTAATGAGAAGCCAGTAGAAGAAAAATTTAAACATATTGATGATAATGATGCTTTGGTTAAAGGAGCTAATTTAGTTATTAAAAAATATGGGTAGCTTCAGATTGGAAGAATCGAGAAAGAGTTTGTTAACTTTTATTCACAATTGATAAAAGAATACCCTATATATGACACTAAACATGAAAAAGACTAACTCTACAGATTTATTTGAAAAAATAGGCATTTTATACTTAAGTATTATCACCAAAAACAATACAAGCCAGATCACAAAGGCCTTAGCTTTGATAAGGTATTAGATAAAGTAGAATCAAAAGAAAAGTTCAAGAAGTAGAGATTATATGAAAGATTACCCAAGGCTCTATTAACTCTATATCAATTTCTCGAATTATCTAGGAAAAGTATTAATGTAAAAGAAATAGAGGATGCCCTAGATGCTTTTCCAGACTTTTTAAATGAAGAGCCTAGTACTACACTTATTTATTCTACTGTAGATACTGGGAAAACTAAAACATTAAGAAAAATTTGGTATCTTTAGCTCAAAGTGATGCTAATTTACCTTGTACTATCTGGGTTTTATATTGCAAAACCCTTAGTAATGAATCTGAAGCTAAATTTAAAGAATTAGAAAAATTCAATTTCAAAGCAGAGCAATATCAGAATATTGTGGCTGACCTAAAGACATATGAGTAGGATCTTATTATTGTACAAGTTGAAAGTATTCTTCGTCTTGATTTTTAAGTGGATCATTCCTGTATAGCAATTTTAAATAAAGCAAATACTACTATACATCAAATAGCTAGTGGAGTTCATGCTCGAGAATCTTTCAATGCTATGCATGATTTGTTAAATGTAGCTACTCATATTGTTGCTATAGATGCTTTTGCAAATGATTCGACTTTAGCTTTTTTAAAATTATATTAAGGTAAGAATGTTTGAGTTATTGATAACAAATATCAACTACATAAAGAAGAGATTGTTAAATTTCTTTACGATCTAAATAAAGGTTCAGAAGCTATACGTAGAGGTTTTAGAATACTCTAAGAAGGTAAGCATGTTGCATTTGTTATAACATCTTGTAAAAAAGCTCAAGCCTTAGCTAATCAAGTATCTAAATTGCAAAAACCAGATAGTTCATTTATTTTATTGTGAGGTTATTTTGGCTAAATAGATAAGAAACAATGTCAAGATAATTTTGCTAATATTGATACTACTTGGAGTGCTCTTGACTGTATAATTTATACAAGTACTGTGGAAGCTGGTATCTCTTTTGAAATCTCTGGTTATTTTGACGCAGTTATAGGAATTACTAATATTGCCACTTCAGTTCATATTGAAACATTTGCTCAGATGTTATTCAGAATCTGTGACTACCTATTATGTATAGTTTTACTTCATCATAGCAAAAAATTTGACATTTTCAAAGAACTATGCCAAGAACTCATTCAAGCTGAACTTTTAGCATTAAGGTCTAAAAACTTACCAACAATAATAAAAGGCTAGCGTGCATGGGATAAAATTGCTAATTGTTATACACTTAATTTATCTCCAGTAGTGGAAACTTATATCGAAGTTGAATATTAAAGATACTTATCAGCTAAATACTTTCCTGAAATTCTTTACAGTCTCATTGCTAGTACTGAAGTAACTCTTGAATTAATTTTAGTAGAAGATACTGAAAAAGTTAACAGGAAGGAAACTTCTCATACTATTAAGAATATTGAGGAAAAAATTAAAGGTGCAGATGCAGAATCAATAGCAAATGCATCTAATATTACTTTTGATGAAGCTGAAATTCTTAAGCAAAATCCTATATGCTCTTTTACTAATAATATTGCTCTACAATGTCATTATTTATAGAAAACATATACTTCAGGTGATATTGGTGGCAAGAATGATATTCAGAACTGGAGCATGAACAATGACAATTGGATTAAACTTTGTGATAAAGATTTTGTAGAAAAATATAATAACTCTGAACCTTTACAACATTTTAGAAGACTTGCCTATTATTGAAGACAAGGTTTAGATGAAATAAAAGCTTTGGAAAATCTGAAAATTAAAGAATCAATACAATAGGAAGATTCACATGATTCTATAGATCTGGTCTCAAATGATTTACATAAATTTTATTTGGCAAAACAATAGGAGGCAGTACGTGGTCTTTTCTAATCAGTAGGATTTAGTAGTATTAATGATACAAAGATTCTTTCTGGTGATAACATGACAAAAGTTTTCAAATAATTGCTGAAAAAAATTGTTAAAATCCAAGAAGATGCCTTGCTACTCTTTGGCTTTAAATCTCAAGCTAAGGAAACTCCTGATCTCAAAGCTACAGTAAAATTGATTAATACAATAGCAAGAAATTAGTGCAGTTATACTGTCAAGAGTGAGCAAAAAAGAGAAGGACCAAAAGATCAAAGAGTATAGGAAAGTACTTATTGGATTTATCATGTGTCAGATAATAGAGCTAGGCTTATAACTCAAGAAGAACTAATAGATATAAAGTCAAATACTCCTAATTATCACCTTATAACTCCAATTCTTCTATTATATAAGCTAGAATCAATTAATAAAACTCAAAAACTTTTCGATTCAATACCTATTACTACTAATATAGCTATTTCAAAATCTAGTAATGAGGTTTGTAAAGAAAGTTCTTGCAATAATATAGTTGAGAAATCTGTAACAAATTTGTTATAATTGCCTTCTTCAGTATTAACTCAAAATTAATTAAATGATTTAGAGCAATTTTCAAGTATTACTGAAACTAAGAAAGAGATACCTGAATCCTTAGACATGATATGCCCGCCTCTAGCAATTTTTTTATTTTCAGAATTTCTTATTAAAAATGAATCTGATATAAATATACTTATCTACTATTTACAACAAAAATTTCAAATGTTTTAAGAAAGATTAGAACAATGGAAAACCAAGATTACCCTTAAAATACGAGATAATAATAATTATTGGAAAAAAGAGTATGAGAGTATGGATGAGATCACTTTTCTGAAATATAAGTGAAATTTCGAGGCTAAAATGAAGGTTCCTACTACTCTATACAAAAAAAGAATTAAAAACTCACTCTTTGGTCTTTATTGAATACGCATAACTGTTGTTCAAGATAATACAATCTAGTTAAGTAGTAATTTTTGAAGTAGAGAGATTGCTACATTCAGCTAGTTATATATCTAGGTAAAGAGATTTATGTCATTTTTATAATAAGCATAAGAAAAAATTCAAATAAAAAATTAATATTCTGATATCTAGATCATATAAAGAGGTTTTTGTATCATATGATTTTGGATAATAAGATTTAGATAACAAAAGAGGTTTCTGGGTTATGGTAGTAGTCGCTGTTATCTGATTTGCATACCTGCTTACTAGATCAAAATAAAATTTTAGTAAGTGCTTCCAGTATATGGATTAAGGTAGGTATTCGATAACTATTTTTGTGTTATATAATTTTAATCAGGGTATAGTTTAGAATAAGTAGTATGCTTTAAGTAGTACTAGTAGAGACAACTTATGCTGAAAAATGTTGGCCACCAAAGATTTTTCAGTTTGAGTAATATTTCGAGTAAAAAAAAGTAGCCTACAAAGGAATAATTATTACAGATATATATAAAATAAAATTGTACTTTAATGGGCTACCAAATAAGGATAACAATTCAGCACATAGTATCTTATTCTTAATTAATAATCAAGTGCATTATATAAGTATTATTTCGAATAAAAAAAGTAGCCTACAAAGGTAAAATTATTATAGATATATATATAAAATAAAATTATACTTTTGTGAGCCACCAGGTAAGGATAACCATTTGGTACTACATGTCTTATCCTCAAGTGATATTTGAGTGCATTATACAAAGCTAGGATA
The DNA here is from genome assembly GCA_910592325.1 of Scutellospora calospora. NCBI lineage: Eukaryota > Fungi > Glomeromycota > Glomeromycetes > Diversisporales > Gigasporaceae > Scutellospora > Scutellospora calospora. The sequence continues at coordinate 1,788 of CAJVPM010001422.1, read as the reverse complement.
TGAATACTATTTCAGCACTATATGCCTCAACTCTGGCTCTTATCAAGGAATTAACCAGAAAGCTAGGGTACTATATACCTAGTTCAGGCATAGCTCTCACATCAGGCTCACAAATGATGATATGTGACTGAATACATCGTTAACATATTAGTCATTTTTTGTATAACAAAATTTTGACAAGATTTGCTATCACTTGAATGATGATGAACTCGTAAACCAATTGTTACTCAAATAATAATGCATATATGTCCCTATCATCATATGACAAAGATGTCACATTTCTATCATCATACGTGAGTGAAAATAACCTAGACTTTGATGACATAAGTGCAAATCATTTGTTATTCGAATGACAACGCAAGCTTAATAGAGGTCAAAATATGTAGCTATAAAACAAGTAGATAACAATATACCTATAAGAAGGTAACAATATATACTCATAAGTAGGTAACAATCTAGAGTAAGTAGGCAACACTATATATATAGTGTTGCTTACTCAATCTAAAAATATCCTTTTTAAGTTTTTAGGATATTAGTTTTTATCTAACTACTAACAAACCTAACAAGTTAAACTAATCACTCAAGAATCTCAAAATCTTATTAATATATTTAAAACCAAACAAATAACTGATAAATAAATAGCTTACATTATAAATACAGTTATTATTCCAACTCTTAAATACTAAATTCATAACATTATTCTATCAAAACAATTTGTGAACAAATACTCTCTACATATCTAATAATAGCTAAACACAAATTCAATCTCTCTTGAAGTATCCCTAATAGTGTTATGCTCAACTCTAATATTTATAGAATTAAAAATATATAGGACATACAACTTCAACACCATATTTCAAAATTCTTACTTCATCTTAATGACTCAAATCTTCTAGGAACAACAACTAAAATCTGTATTCAACAACTACAAAACAATTTGTAGTCTACTACAAATATTCTTCACCATTCTAATTCTATTATTAATGAGAAAAATAAGTACTCTACTAACTTTAAAATAATCTAACTACTTTAATATTTAAATATTCAAATAATTGTATATGATAATATAACATGACTACATACTATTACATATACTGCATATTCTCTTAAAAGATTACTTAACTAATATAAATCTTACAACATCTTTAAAAAATATCTAAAAACAAAAAACATACTTTGTCTAGATCAACTTACTACTATAGATAATAGTACTTTTCTAAAATGGGAATATTTATTTCTATGAACTAGGTATCTACTTAAAGGCAAAACTCCAACTTAGTTTAAATACTTTAAAAACACTTTAATTGCAAATATCTCTACAAAGAAACTTACTAAACAAATTATACTTACATCAAATAACTATTTTAGTTATACAACTAGATACTTTAATAAAAACAAACACAAACCTTAGTTTATTACTAATTATAATAATAACTCAATTATTATAGGCAAAGCTCAATTATTTAATATCTAACATAACACAATTTCTATTACTCACTAGAATTACAGAATATTATCTAACTTCACTTATAACTTGTAGCTCCTGTACTAGATGTGATTTAAACAGAATTAGAAATCAATGTATTATTAATATTTTAGCTATTCTATCAACAAAATTTTGAGAAAGAAAAACTTCAAGTAACCAAATTATGATACTTAAACTTAATACAAACTACTTAGATCTTATATATGCAACTACAAACAGATATCCAGCATATATACCTCCTACTCCAAATATTCTTATCTATAACAATTCTGTTTTTGAACTATTTGAATCAAATAGTTCTT
>CAJVPM010001421.1:0-12106 GCA_910592325.1 Scutellospora calospora | reverse complement strand
AAAATATTTAGACAGGTACATAATAAAAGAAAAAAAACTATTCTACTTTTAAAACTGCTCTCCTTATTGCAATTCTGGACTCACTCAGCTGTCTAAAAGATGCCCAAGTGCGATCTGCTGCAGCAGTATTTTCCTCCTGAAACTAAACATATGTTTAAATATACCTATTTAGACTTTATCAAAAGAAGGCTACTACCAGCCCATATCAAGAAAGCAGAAAAATAATTAATAAATAAAGTTAACAGCTTTATTATATTATATTTTATTTTAATTAAATAAATGATTTAGAAAATACTATAGTAATTACTTATTACTATTACTGAAAGAAATGTTACAGTTACAACTTGAAGAAATAAAACAATAATAGGCACAAGAAAATAAGAGATAAAGTTTAGATTAGCCTTTTTATATTACTCTGAATACAGTAGAATGATCTGAAGAGTATAAATTAAGATATGTAGCCTATTATAATAATAATCATAAGAAATACTATACCTATAACTAATTTTGCTAATATTTATATTATATATTTTACTATTAATCATATCTATACTGTCTATTTTACTATCACTATATCTATATTCACTAGGTTCACTAGGTTCACTATACTTACTAGATTCAAAACTACAACTATGAATACATCTATAACTATAACCACAACTATAACCATGACTATATCTATAACCATGACCATGTTTATGACCACATCCATGATTAGAATTTTCATTATCTGTTACAATATTCTTTTTGTAGATTCATAGTTATAATTAAAAAGTTCTTATTAAAATTTTTTTTCAATAAATAATTTTTTTTTTTTAAAAAAAAAAACAATTAAATTAAATAACTTATATAGTTATCAGTTTGACTCCTTTCTTTATTATTACTATCTACTGTATCATAAGAAGTTGTATTATCAATTAGTAATAAGACTCTCCTATCTTCAACCTAAAATTTATAGTCTAGATCTTTTAACCATTCTTCAAAAATATCTTGTTTCATCTATACACTTGTATTATTTTTATAGATTACAGGTAATGCAGAATGATCCTTAACCTTTTTAAAGCAACATAGTTTATTAGATTTATCAATAACAAGAGGTTTGAGTTTTTTACTACTAGTAGAATTTGTTGTTAATATTATTGTTAGTTGACTTTTATCCTAAAAATTAATGAGATATATTAGTAGTTATTTATTGGATTAGATATGAGTGCTGCATAGAGAAAACCAGAAAGTGAATATTTAAATTATCACTATAGCTTCTGCTATAGTGATAACTTAAATATTTACTTTCTGGTTTTTCCTCTAGAGCACTCATATTACTTTTTTTTTTTCAGATATGAGGCCAAATAATAAAGTTTAATTGGATTCTATTCTATAGAATAAATCTGTTTTATCAGTGTTAAATATATTTTCAGATCAGTACTTTGCAATTAGAGTTCTTAATTTATTTTGCATATTCAGTAAGAATTCAATTAGTGCAATATTGGCTTCTCTATGAATTTTATGTATTTTTAAATTATTTCTTTACTTAAATCCACTTAACTATCTATTAAAAAACTTCATATCTTTAACAGAAATATTTATAATTATTATATAATAATAAGCTTTTTTGCATAATAAATTTTCTGAAATTGATAAACCAGATGCTATTGCTTGATTAATTCAAATATTAAGAGCTTTTTCTAAATCTAGATACTTAACTCTACTCTTATAAAAAGTATTATTATGATGTAAGTAGGCGAGTAGAAAAGCCTATTTATATAGCAACTCAAATTAATGACAGTTAGACTCAATACATAGAGCAGGCTTTTAGGTTCAGCATAGCTATAAAAACTAAACATACAGTGAGCACATATATAGAAGACCTTTTAGTGCTTCTAATTTTAATATCTTTAGAACCTTTTAAAATACTAACTTGCTATAATACTTTCTTAAAATATTATAATCTTAGTCTACATAAATCTGAACAAACTATTAGATCCTTTATAAAATACTTAAAAGAACAAAAATTTAATAAGCCAACAAGATTTTTAATCAACAAACAACTTAATGAAGCTCATATTTATCTTCTTTATAGTAATAATATTCTTCAAGACTATACTCTACTAAATCTCTTTACTTTATTTAAATACTATAACACTCTTCTTAAAACTTTTACAAATATAACACTTCCTAATTTTGATGACAATTTAGATATCTCAAATACTATAACAAATTTCTCATCATTATCAAATACTAACTTTAACCTTAATCTAAATATTATAACTTATAATATACAGAGCTTTAATATCTCAACTAAAAGATAGCTTTAGGAAGAATACTTCCTAAAGGAAAACTTTAATATTGCTAGTATTACTGAGACTAAACTCAATACCACATAATCTCAAAAATTTCTAAACACTAAAAGCTTCTCTTATTTCTGAGCAAGTCTCAGAAACTCAGCTAAAGGAACTGCACTTATGATCAACAATAATCTAAAACTATATATTCATAATATATTAATACATCATGAAGGAGCTATTGCTATTGATCTCTTTTTCAAGTATGACTTCAAGTTTAGAATTATCTCTGTTTACCTTTTAACTGCTAACAAATTCTACAGAGACTCTTCTCAAGAAAAAGCTATACTGTGGACATAACAAGCTCTTAGTTTAAACCTTCTTCAGATTGTTTTAGGAGACTTTAATATATCTACTAATTATACATCTAGTGCTTCTTCCAAAACACATTTACTATTCTACTTATATAGTATTAATATATATGATCTGGTCAATCATATAGCTAATCAATAAAATACTTAGCAAAATAGCAGATACAGCAGCAGAATCAATTATATTTAGGCTTATTACCCAACTATACAATTCCTAATAGAATTTTTCTATGAAGATTCTCTTACTATAACCAATAGTGATCACAAAATTCTGGTTTCTAAATAGTCCTTCTCTTTTGCTCTTTCTGGAAAACTCAGAAACAAAACTAATACTAAACAAAGAATCTTTAATTACAAAGGAATGGCTACAGAATTGTGACAAGAATTTGCAGATCAAACAAATTCTAATTTACTAACTACTAATACTTACTTTCAGTACAAATAACTGAATCTTTAGAAACTACTTAGCACAAAATTCAAACTAGTATTATCTAAGCAGCATTTTCTAAAATTTCTAATAAAAAGTTTACAACAAAAAACTTTTATTATGCCTTCTCTCCTAAGGCAACAGAGCTGTATCTGAACCTTAAAGCCCTAGGAGAAGCTATTTACAAGGCAAAAAAATACTTAAACAATCATAATACCCTATATCCTATTCTTTCTACTATAATTAATAATATTAATTCATGATATTTCTTTAATATTCCTTCACTACTACCTGATACTAATTCAATTCTAGGTTGAATTACTTCTACTAAAAATTGCTGAAAATCTCTTTACAATGCCTAAAATTTAGAAAATAATCATCAAATAAGAGAGCATATCAACAAGGCTATAAACAAATAATGTGATTTCCTCCAAACCAAACACACTAAAATAATTAATAGCATTTTAGATAGATATAGTGAACCTGTATATTTTAACAACATTAAAATATAGGACAAAATTATAACTAAACCTTCTAAAATCAAGTCAACTATTCAACAACATTTCTACAAATAGACTGCCTATTGAAATCTCAACTACATATTCTTTAACTCTGACTGAAGTAAAGAATATAAGCTCTCTGCAAATATTTGATCTGAGTAGTATGACTCTGTACTAGCAGAAATTAATACTAAGGAGGTTTATGAAACTTTTAGCAACTTATCTAATAACAAAACCTGTGAATCTTTTGGAATTAGCTATAAAATGATAAAGCATTCTGGCTTAAATATAATTTAGGCAATTATAGCACTGCTTAACTAATGCTTAATAACACAAACAATTCCAAAACAATGGAAAGATAGCTGTATTTTTCCTATTCCTAAAAAACCTACTTTTAATAGAGATCTCAATAATACATGTCCAATCAGTTTTATTGAACATATCAAAAAACTTTATACTAAAATTCTAACTACTCGATTTAACTCAATTTTTATTTCTCACAAAATCTTTAACCTACACAACTACATAGCTCTACTAGGGAATAGTACAAATACTCTCATCCATATATTAAATAATATAATTGAAGATTCATACTGCAATAAAAAAGAGCTATAGCTCCTATCTTAGGATATGAGTAAAGCTTATGACTCTGTTAATCTCAATCTTCTTAAACTTGCCTTAAAACCAATTCAAATTTCTTTTCAACTATACAATATCATAATTAATCTCTTAACTAACTATACAAACAGAGTAATTACAAACTTAGAACTTACTGAACCTTATGATATCAATAATAGTATTAACCAAAGAGAAACAATTACTCTCTTGCTATAGCATATTTACTATGATCCTCTTATCAACAAGATTTCTACTTCTTACAAAGGCTATACTATATCTGCAATCTGCAAGAATTCTATTCTCACTAACAAACACAACAAGCTAACTACATCATCTTTAGTATTAGCTTATATAGATAACATACTATGGATTACTAATTCTAAGTCAAGCTTAGAATTAATAATACAAACAACAATATCTTTCTACAAGATAGCTAACATCCAATTCAATCTACACAAATCAGTTCTCATTACAAATACTAAAAAACTATCACAACTAAACTTTATTAACTCTTCTCTACAACTATAACAATCTAGTATACTATTTAAATTTCTTGGATGCTAGTTTACTTTAGATAGCAAACAAACCAAACAAACTAAACTCATTACTAATGAAATACTTAATCTAATTAATATACTCAAAACAAAGCATATAACTAACAAACAAGTTAGCTATATGAGCTGCCGTCAATAGAAATCAAGCAAATCTATATTTGAAAAAAAATCAATACCTTAACTTTCAAAGCTTATATATCGATGAATTTTAAAGTTATCTTGATAGATTAATATTCAAAAAGAAAGCATACGATCTAAGCTTTCTTTTGAATACTAGATAATTAGGATAGCTTTAAAATTCATCGAGATATAAGCTGTGAAAGTTAAGGTATTGATTTTTTTTCAAATGTAGATTTGCTTGATTTCTATTGATGGCAGCTCATATTATTAATACTATGATTATACCTATTCTCAAATATCATATATATAATATTGTTCTTACTCAAACAATATATAACAAAATCAAAAATAACTCTTTCCTGTAACTCACTCTACTATACTGTACCAAAATAGAAAAAAAAGAAAACAACAAAAATAAAGAAAACCTTCTTCCGAGAAGGACTCTAAGTAAAAGAAAACTGCTACCAACAAACAAACTAACAACTATTACTTCAAACAGCAACTTCATCATGCTGAAAGACACAGAAAAAACTGAAAAGAGGTGCCGCTTCTCAAAAAACAACATCAATATCACTCCTCTCAAAAACAACAATACACTCAATGACAACAACAAAGATGTGACGATGTCAACAAACATATCAACTCCAGAACCCATCCCTACATCACTCGAACACTCCAAAGAAATCCTTGACTTGACTATCATCAACACAAATGAACTAACTTATAGAGTTACCTTTATTATTCCTACTTCTTGCGACCAGCAACAGCTTTACACCATAGACTACACAAAAACAACTATTATAAACAACGTAACTCTTTACCCAAAATACTGAATTGACCACACTACTAACAGTGACTCCACTCTCCTTTTTACGCTAACAAAACTCCCCAACAATGCTATAAATATCACTGCTATATAAATTACAACTAACATCACCCAATCTTCATTACTTATTCAAACCTATCAGAATAACAAAACTAACTACCTGGTGATGAACACCTATAAACAAAATTCTGTACTTCCCATAATTCTCTATGACACTGCTGCCCTTCTCAACACTACTTCAACAACAACTACGCCCAATATTCGTGTACTCTCATCAGAAATTAGTGATATAATAGCAATAGATACTAATGATATACAACAGAATACTACTCATTCAACAATTGAACACAACTTCAAAACAACTAACAACTCTAACACCCAAAACACAAACCCCTATACACAAACAGTATCGGAAGACCATAGTACAACAAATTACTAAAACCAATCATGAGCAGATTAAATAGAAGAAGTTACATATAATACACTAACATCGCCCACATCTCTAAAAATACAAGCTAGTCAATCAGCATCTCCTGCATCTTGTAAAACAAATGACATATATATGGACGAAAACGAACCAGAGGAATATTCATATGACCCATATTCGAATAGCTCAGAATCTGAAAATACTAATACCAAACTCTCCTATAGCCAAGCACTTCAAAACAACTTTTCTTCAGACACAAATTTCTTTAATGATAGCTATAACCTTAGCGAAACATGCCAAACAAACTTGTAGATAATATGAACTCTGAACTTGATAGCTTCAACACATCTACTTACACTATGACCGCATTATTAATGTGCTCGAATTCGCAGAAGGCATTCAAGAATTCATTACTTACAAACTACAAACTAAACCTATTCCATACAATATTCTACTAGCCATAATACTAAAATTCAAATACTTTGATACTCAATTCTTTACCTCCTTTATTCGCAATAAACAGACTACTCCTGCATACCAAACACAATTTGAAAAAATGCTCACAACAGCAACTAACAACTACAAATATATCTATAACATCACAATTCTCAATTGAAAAACCAGAAATACTATTCTAAAAATACTTAAAATTCATATAGCTATTCAATATTTGCTTAGCACCAACCTTACATACTTAAGTCTCTTCCATATAGCTAAAATTATTCAATACTGCAGAGGATTTATATGACTAGACAAAATTGAATGGAACGAACTCAAACAAGCAATCAACAAAGCCCAACTATCTCTACTTGTCCCACTACTAGAAGACCCTTCTTTAATAACAGAACAAATACAAAGACTACTCCCTTTTGAACTTCTAATCACTAATTGTAACAATACCAAAGGAACGGTCATAGTATTTAGAAAAATTTACTCTTTCTTACAATTACCTAGCAGCTATTTCATCAAACTACTTCCACTCTCTAGCAACTCTACGGACCTTAACAAGAAGCTAAAAAACTTCTTCCCAATTACAAAATGAAAAAACCTCAACCACCTTTCCTTTTATCGCAACAAACTTTGTAATTTTTACAACTTCAAAGGCAACCTACCTGACTCATATTTCGACCTCCTTCCTCTCAAACCCCAACTATCTAGTACCTATCATGAGCTCAACCACTCAGTCCACACACTCTTTCTACTCGATACAAGTAATCTCAGCACTGATATTACCACTATTGTCATCTTCTTATGCAAACATTACATATTCAAAATGATACCTAATGACTACTTTATCACTAAACCAACTCTACTACAAGATCCAACCAAAATCCAAACAAATACTAACTTTACATACTCTATTACTGAAGATAACATAGCCAAGGAATTCTTCCAACAAGTATCAAAAAGATATAAGATCATATTCCTAATTCTAACATGTATAATGACTGCTAATCCAACTAACAAACTACTCCTCCTCGACAGAATATCTATTACTATCAACCATAGCATCTCATTCCCAATTACATCATAACAACAACTAATCGATACAGTAAAGACCCTCCGTACTTATTACTACTTCAACAAAATCCCAGACCAATGGATTAACATATCTACAAATACTAAAGAGAAAAACCTAGCTATAACAGATAAAAAAACTAAAACTCTACCAGATATCCCTACATCTCTAGAAGAACTACAAAACCAACTAAACACAAAACAAATTAATATCAACATTCCTATTACAACACAGAAAGAAATCAATCCTACTTTACAAATTCTACGACAAAACTATATTGTCAACCAAATATCTGACTATCTCTTAAACTTACCACCTCTACCTAATCCTACTTGAGACCTTTTTATCTATCCTAAAACATGAAGATATACCAACAACAAACTACTGATACAAATAATCCTATACTATTCTTCAATATTTTTAACAATCTAACTAACATTACTTCCTCCTTACCTACAAGTACTTATACTACTACACCCCAAAGGTTAACTACATCTCACTCTTTCAAAATAGCTACACATAATGTATAAGGGTTTAATACTATCACCAAGCAATAACTATAGACAGAATACTGTCACAACAACAACTACGATATAATTAGCATCACTGAAACCAAGCTATCTGAAAACTCCTGGCATAATATCTCACTATCTAACTCTGCATATCTCTTCTATACATCTAACAACAATCTACCTAGCTCTACTTGTGCACAACAATCTAGCTTAGGTACCGCAATTATGATTCATCCCTACCTAAGACCTTATATCTATAACATCCAAACCTTACCTGACACTGCTATCACTATTGACTTTTACTTTTCATACAAAAACTGAATTAGATTTATCTCAACATATTTACCATCTAATCATGTACAACTCAGGCTCAACACACAACAACGAATTATAGATTGGATTAAACAAGCATAAACCAAACAGATACACCTAATCATTACTGGAGACTTTAATCATGAACTTAGCCAGGACCTCCCGTCTAACCTTTCCAAATACCTTACTAATAGCAACTTCATTCCTACTATTAACCATCTCCTCTCACACACACCTACTTGGCAAAAAGCTAACTCAAGAAGCCAAATAGACGAAATATAGATTCTCAGACAACTAATTCACATGTTCAGCACTCCAACACTTCATAATCCTAAACTTATTACTCATAGCGACCATCAAATAATAGAAATCCACTGGCTTTTCAACCCAATATACAAACCCTCAAGACTCACCAAACAATCATGCCACAAAATCTCTAGTTACAAAGCTATGAATACTGAAAAGTAGGACAACTTCCAAATAGCAATCACATCCTATCTTACTCAACAAATGAATACCATTATAGACACCAACACATCTATTAACAAACTATAGCATATTCTTCAAACAGCTATACTTATATCAGCAAATAAAAATATATCCTTTTCTTACTGAACTAACAAAACCTACAAAACTTTCTCTCTTGCTGCAATCAAATTTCACAGTGCTCTCAACAATATCAACAATATCATACAAACTCTAACCAATCTCAACAGAATACTAGAAGACCTAGCTATTACAAACACAATACCAAACCTCAACTCCAAAATTACTCAAATTAACTACAATACTGATCTCGAAATCCCTCTGATCCTACTATATCAACTATCACTTTCTAATATAACTCCCCTTATACAAAACCTCAAAGTATACTGAAAAACAATCTATACTGCACGAAATATCGAAAATAATACTACACAAAATGAACAGATCTAACAATGAATAATCTAAAGATATAATGACTTTACTAACAATACTACTTTAATAATCAACAGTATCCTCGAACGATATCATGAACCTGCAATCTTCTACAATATTCATATTGCATCAGAACTAATACACAAATCTACACAAATTAAATAACAGATCAGAGCTCACTACGAACAATAGACAAAATATAACCCTTTTGACCTATCAGAATAGCCTAACTAGTAACAAGAATACCAGCTCAAACCATACATTCAACAATCCTAGTATCAGAACCTAGATGATCCTATCACTTCTCAAGAACTACTTATTACTATTAACAACTCTCCATGCAACAAAGCATCTGGCCCTACACTAATATCTAATGAAATGATCAAAAAAGCTAGCAACACTTTCCATAAACTACTCTTACTACTACTTAACAAATGCTTTATCATACAAAAGATACCTAAGAATTGGAAACAAAGCAACATCTTCCCTATATCCAAGAAACTAATATTTACAAGAGAACTGAACCACACTTGCCCAATCACTCTTATTGAACATACACAGAAAATCTATACTAAAATTATTACTAACCATATAAATACTATACTTAACCAATACCCCATCTTAAACTCACACAACTATGTTGCTCTACCATATTCAACTACTACTACACCTATCCAAATACTATGACATATCTTAGAAAATGCCTTTTCACAAAATAAAGAGATCTGGACCCTATCACAGGACATGAGTAAAGCCTATAATACAGTTCATATTCCACTACTAATAAAAGCTCTCAATAGAATCAAGGTCCCAAAAACAATATAACAAATTATCCTCGATATCCACTCACAACGTCAAAACCAAGTTATTACTAACCTCAGAAATATGGACTTATATACTGTACAAGATGGCATCGATCAGGATGAAACAATCACTCCCATACTATAGCGCATATACTATGACCTACTTCTCTCTAATATTTCTAATACTTACAAAGGCTACACACTCTCTACAACTACTAACCTAACTCCTTCTTCTAACAAAATTACTTCTTTTAATACTCTAGTACTAGCATACATAGACAACATACTTTGGATAGCTCACATACAGCTCCAACTTTAACAAATTATCAACACAGCATTATCCTTCTACAAACTTGTAAAAATCAACGTCAATCCTACAAAATCCTTCCTATGCACTAACAACAATTCTTCTAATAAGCCTCCTATATACTTCAACAATACTACTCTAACTCCTATTAAGCCTAAAGACACTTTTAGATTCCTGGGATGCTATTTTATTATCTACAAAAATCACATACCTATTCATAAAATTATCACTAATGAAATCAATCAAGCACTCACACTTATCAAAAAGAAAAAAATCACTGACAAGCAATGCATTTACATAATTAATATTGTTATAATATCTAGATTCAATTATGTATTCTAAATACAATTATACCTCTATCGACTTGCAATAATCTCACTAGAAAATATACTACTATCATCAAGTACAAAGCAGAAATAGCTACATCAATACCCAACTCTACTCTCTTTCATCACCAAATCTACAACCTACAACAACTATGAGACAACCAAATTCAACATCATATCTCTAATACAATCATACTCCTAAATGACTTCAACTACAATAATAATATAACAATATGCATACGTCTTCAACAACTTCAGAACGCTGCTTCTACAACCCAAAATATCTTACTCTCTGCTAACTTCATCCTATCACCCCCACATAACTATACTACTATTGCAATCATCATTATAGAAATGCATAAACTTGGAATTACTATACTAAGTGGAATGAACTCATGGCTAATTACTCTTAACTCCAAAGGACACAGTATCAACTAACTAATCAACTAATGCTCAAACCTATATGCTATTAAAGCAAAAACTAACAAGATAAATATCTTTGCTATTAAGCAGATCACTAACTACAACAATACTACTCCACTACCATAGAATTTTATCGTACATACTACTAACAAAACTCTTCAAAGACCTGTACTCAAATGGTTCCATCAATTAACATCAGTTCTAACTACTCAAATCGACTCTGAACTACTTAACTCCACTAGCAAACTCATTTTTCCAAACCCCTACACTCTACTTATTAAGGAACCTACCAAATACACATGGATTACCACAACTTATAAAAATACTACAATTATTAGCAGAAGTACTAAACCTCAACAACTATATACCAACATTATACACTGGATACTCATACCTACTAACAACAAACTACAACTCCACAGATACACAGGATATGAACTAACAACATCTCTAAATAGCTTCAATCACTGTATTATACAAACTAAAACTACCTATCTACTACCTATTCGAGTCTTACGTACCTATCTACTCCAATCTAATATTGACGATATCCACCTAATATCTCACTTAAAACCAAATATCTGCAACTCTACTAATACCTCTACTACTACTTACAGATACAACGAACAAAACCTTATCACTACTATCTTCCAACTTGGACCAGCAACTGAACTGATGCAAAACTTGAGAAGTACCTTCCCCTACTAACACCAATATACTATTGATATCATATCACACATTAACTATCCTAAAACTATACAAACAAGCATACTATTCAACTAGAACTTAAATAATACTAATACTTTCACTTCTCAAATCAATCAATAGCAATCTCATACTAGAGCAATTTGTACTGCAATCATC
>CAJVPM010001420.1:0-12106 GCA_910592325.1 Scutellospora calospora | reverse complement strand
TTCGATTGTAGAGTCGATTTTAAACCTTTTGGGCCTCAGTTTAAAGTCTTCACTAAATTTGGTATAGTTGATAGACTAGAAGTTGTTAGTTAGATAAAGATGAAGTCATGCTATATTTAGACAAATTTGAAGACGGTTTTGAATTTTGTATGGTGGAATAGTGATTGGAGATGCAAAAATCTCTCCGTAATTCATTTTAGTGAATAGAATAGTCATGAATTTTAGTAATAGATCTTTTAGAATAGATTCAATGAGATCAAAGTGAATTGTTGCATTAGAGTTAATATCTGGATTTGCTTGGTAGAAAAGTTCTGTCAGGAACTCAGGTCTTTGGCCAGCTATTGTACGTATAAAGTATTTAAATGATGTTTGTCCTGAAGTAAAGTTAGAAAGATTTTCTTTAAAAAGTTGAATAGTTGGAATGAGAGCTTAGTTTGGAGTTTTGTATTTGGTTTCATTTCTTCAGTGATTAGAAAGTTAGCGAGCCAGTCATATACTGGGTTTGGTTTGGGTTTGTTAGTTCTAGTATAAGGTTTTGGTAAGTCCTTAGTTAAAATATTTGAATAGAAAAAGATTTGTTAGGAATAGGTTGAATAGGAGTAATATTAGTATTTTTCTCTTTTGAGATTTGTGTTTTTGGTAAGTCTAGTTCTATGTTATCTGGGTTTGTTACTGGGGTTTGATTTTTAGTTTGGTTGTCTTTTAAAGGGGAGAAGAAGTCAACATCCATGTCAGGTGAGATTTTTTCTGTAGTAAGAGTAGTATTAAGTTGCTGCAAGGTGTTAGTATTAGTTGTTGGAGTTAAAGGAGTCAGAGAAAGAGAAAGTGGATTTTGGAGTTGTTGTTGTTTTTGGAAGGTAAAGGTCAGATCCTTTCTAGTAGAGGAGAAGTCATGAATTGCAGATAAAGTAGAGCTGAAGTTAGTAGCGGAAGAGGGGTTAGTAGTATTATTAGGAAGGCAGGCATAATAATAGGCATCATTTTCGTGAAATGTAGCATCATTAGTTAGTTTATTGTTATTGTTAGAAAGCTTGCATCTAATTAGAAGCCAGCATTTTGAGCAGGTATGTTAGCAATAAGTTGGTGTAAGGGAAGGTGGAATGCTTTCAGTAATTCCTTCCAAATTCTGAAGGAAAGCTTTGGTTTTTTTGTTGTTGTAGTTTGCGGAGAAAGTAGTGAAGATAAGGATTGTAGTATTGTATTCAGTATTATCTGTGGAGATAAAGCTAGTGTGCTAGTTACCACAGAGGCATTTGGTAATAGCTGAGGTTTTGGGTGCAAAAAGGAAATACATAGTTTTGGTATTGCTTTGGAGAGTTTTGGTAAAGCAGGTGACTGGTTTGCTTTTAGATGAAATTGGTGTGATATTTTTTGGGTCTTCTTCATAAAAAGATACTCCAAAAGTGTTAGGACACTTTTTGTAAAAGTAGTCCAAGTCAAGAGTATCTGGGATTTCGCTAATTAAGGTAGGCATGTTGCTTAATCAAATTATAGATTTGTGTTCAGATAGGATGAGGTCAGAAAGAGCTTCTCAGAGAGGTATATTTTGTATTGTGTAACAATGAGTGGCTTGTGTAACTTGTGTAACCTAGATCTGTGTGGCTAGTGTGACTTGTAGCTGGTATAGCACAAGTCAGGTGTTGCTAATATAGTACAGGGTACAGGTATGTAGTACTAAGTTAAAAATAGGTTAAGTTGTACTATATGCAATACAATAAAACAAATATATAATTAATTAATTTGTGCCAAATTAAATACAACTTAGAAAGAAAATAGTGAAATTGGTGTAATTATCAGGTTGACCAGTGATTTTTTGCCAGGTTGTCACGTGACCCAATCCCGAATTTGAAGGGGAGAAAGGAAAAAAAAAGAAAAGGATATAATTTTTAGGAAAAAGCCTTGAGATAGTTTTTTGAAGCTAGTTTGCTGTGTTTTGAATAAAATTTATATCAAAATGAAGCTGGTGGTGTGCTGGACACAACTCTATTAATGAACAAGAGCTATTAGCTTAATAAATTTTTAAGAAATTTCCAGAGAAGCTGTTTAATAGTTATAGCGAAGTAACTTTGTATATAGAGGTCCGGGAAGTATGAAACTAGGCTATCCTAGAGCAAAATTTTGTGTAGAACAATTTTGCTTAGTAACCTAAAGGTTGTTTGCTTAATAAAATATTTAGTTATTACAAAATGTTTTTGGGAAGTTTTGGTACAAGCGATCTAATCATAACAGTAATTCTATACTATAGAAAGCCTAAATATCTTTAAGCAAACTATCTTTGGCTATATTCTAATTAACCTTAAATACAGCTTCTTCTTAGTTAAACTAAGAAATACTTCTCTCAAAATATAAACCAAACTAGCTACTTAATCAAAGAGGTATTTATTGACTTCAGCACTATTGCCTCTATTAAGCCTCTATTTTTTGAAAAGACTACAGTTTGTTTAGATCAGTGGATTATCACCTTTAAAACTAAAGCAGATGCAAATTTAGCTAAAAAACTTCTAAAAACTACTTATTTAGGAGACTATAAAGTTATTACAAAATAGAAGAAAGCTCCTAAAATCTGCTATTACTGTAAAACTATTACAAAGAACTAAGACAAACAAAAATTCTGAGTAATAAGACTTCAGAACTTCAAGTTAATTCTAGCTCAAATAATCCTTATACCCAAGAAAGCAATATATCTAAGCTACACTCTCTGATAACTACTCTAAAAGAGGCAACAGCCTTCTCAATCAAATATAACACAACCTTCTCAGACTCCTTCTTAAATACAAAAACTAATAACAACACTATGACAAAATCTATTTCTAGCTCAGATACAATAGACATAGATAGTAAACCTCAAATCCTAGAAAAAAAGTCTACTCTAGCAATTTCTAAAAGTAAAACAAAAAACAAGAGATTGTCACACTCAGGAGAAGACATTTTTACACAGAATACAGAGTTGCTTCCTTCAGATTCAAGCTTATACTAAGAGATTTTAACTCTTATTATTAACCTACTTCTCTATTATAATGTCTATAAAACATATCAAAATAGTAATCCTTAATATGAAAGGCCTTAATAACAAGGTTGAAGTACACAAAACTTTAATTTTACTAAATTATATAACCTAGATATAATTGCAATTCAAGAAACCAACTTAAACAATTCTAAAACTCAATAATAAAGCTTTGACTCATTTTAAACTACTAAAATTGCAATACTTTCTATAAAAAAATATATTCAATTCTCAAAGACTAAGTATTCTCACTAAAATATTAATTAACAACCTCAACTTCTTACTCACAAATATTTATGCTCTTCCAAATCTAAGAGACAGACAAATATTCTTTTCAAACTAGGCACCTTAAATTAATGAAGGCTTTATAAACATACTTGTTAGAAACTTTAATATTAATTTGAATTCTCAAAAAAATAGAATAAGCCAAGTACTAACTCAAAATGACTCTTCCAAAGCTATATTACAAAACTTAATAAATGAATTTACTAATTCAGCTAGCAACTTTGAGAATGACTATTTATCACCTTTTATTAAAACACACAGGGTAACTAACAAATAGCAACTCAACTAGATTACATCTTTATTGATACAAACTTCAGCTACTTAGAAAGAAAAACTCTAATACATTTTGGTAACTCTGATTACCTTCTTATAAAATATATAATCTAGTATTAGTTTACACTAACTCAAGCTATAATCTGAAGACTTGACTCAAAGAAACTACTCGACTCTGAAGTTAGAAATAAAATTACAAAAAATCTTCAAAGCTGTAAAAATATTAGCAAGTAAGATTTTTACAAATATATAATACAGTTAATAATTTGATCAGCTAAACCTAAACAGCTTCTAGAAAGAAAAATCCAAATCTTGCAGAACAGATTATCTAAATTGAATAATAGAATAACAAATAACTCTAGGTTCACAGACCTTAAAGCCTTATCAGAAGAAATTAAAGACCAAATTCAGAAGGAGCTACAACAACTCTCTGAAAATAGCAAACTAGATTAAATACCAAATAGATTAAGAAAGAAGAAAAATCAACTAAATTCTTTTTTTCTTAATACAAAATTAGGTATTCTACTTCTTGTAGTACTAAAGTCAGAATCTCTAATAACTCTACCTCTAATTCTCAACCAAAAATTCTAGAATATATCAAAAACTTCTACAAATCTCTCTACAAAGCAGAACCAATTAATCTTTGAGCAGCAGAAGAGCTACTCAGAAATACTCCTCTTATCTCACAAGACTAGAACACTATGCTAGTTAAATCTATTACTGAAGAAGAAATCAGTAATACTATTGATAACCTTCTAAATAACAAATCTCCTGAACTAGTGTTATAATAGTAAAATTCATATTTTTGCTAATAACTTTTAAACCAATGATTTAATCTTAATAAAACTTATACCATTGGAATCAGTATATCAAGATAGTTCTAATAAGCATAAGATTATATGAGTTGTATCATAGGATTTCAAGATCATTAAAGTTTTATAAATATTAATTCATATACAACATATAATTTAATTCTAATTAGATAATCATAACTATACCCAAAATCAATAATTTCTACTCTATCTACTATTTATACTATTTTTACACTTTCTACTAGATCTATTATATATACTAGATCTATTATATCTACTATTTCTTTTATATTTATTATATATATCATATATACTATTTCTTTTTTTTTTTTTTTAATAAAGGTGGTTTACTATACTGAGCAGATTTTATTAGTTTAATATATGAGGTCGTCTGTTAGTAATCCTCTATAGTTTGTAATTATATGAAAAGTATACAATTTGCTATATATACAACTTTAGTTATTATCTAATTTAAGTAGTCTACTATGCAAATAGATTACTTGTTTAGTTCTACATAAGCTACTATATCTGTAACTCACTTATAAGTTATCTATTTAAACACTCTATTCACCTAACTTATACTAGAATCAAATAACATTACTGTAACACCTAACTGCTTAAGCCAGCTAGCTTGTTACAGATCTATTTACCTAACTCAGCTTAAGTCTTCTTGGGATGCATATTGCTTAACATATTGTAGCATGCAGAGTTCTAGTTAACTTTGTAAGTAATTCTACTAGAGCAATCTATGCTTATTTTACAAATTCACCTAGTTTAGATCTTTGTAGATATTCATATAATACTAGTTCCTACTATAGCTCTCTACTGATATTGTTTGCTAATCTCTTTGGATATTTTACAGGGTAGATCTTCCTAAATCTAGTTAGCTGCTAAGCTAAGTTGGTATTGCTAATTCTTCCTGTAGAATGAATTTATTTGCACCTAATTTAATCTATATCTTTTTAAGTAACAGTTCTATTCAAATCAAGTATTAGCTAGTATAACTATTGAAAGCTATATTACTTCACCAACTAGATTTCTACTATACAGATCTCCTGCTCATAGAATCTATTAAGATTTATTCATGCAATTTTATATTATGCTTCCAATATTCAGATGATATTAGTGCAATGAGATTTATAAGGTTACAACTTCAGAAACAGACAAAGTTTACCATAAGTTAGATACAAAAGTCTAGGTAATTATTCAAATTTGTCAACAGCAGTATTTGAACTACAGACCGCTTATATGGCAGTCTAGTAACCTAACCACTACACTAAGATCACCAGACTATATATACTATTTCTACTATATATATTATTTCTATTATATCTATTATATTATTTATTATTATTTAGTATAGTAATTTTTAGTTAACTTATCTTTATTCTAATAATTTATAAATATAAATTCTCTATAAATACACTACCTTTCTGCTCTTCTAGTAAAGCAGTCTTGTCTTCATACAATTCTCAATAAAAATATAATACTTAGTATCTTCATATACTATTTATTATTTGCCTCTTAGCTCTAATATAAATTACTACAAAAACTTCTTTATTAAGTCTTAATTCTAGATACTATATAACAAGCTATAAAGTTATAGTCTTCATACTATAATTAGCAGTTTTTAAAAACTCTAGAAGAAGTAAATTCTCTGTTTGATATCAGATAGGCTTATCTATGAATTTTATAAATTTCTAAAAGACCTCTAACTTTTTCTACTCTCTAAGCTTTTTAACAATGTTTTAACTACAGAACAAATACCTCTCTCATAGAGCAAAAATATAATTACTCTTATTATTAAGAAATTAAATAACCTAGAGAATATTAGTAATTAGAGGCCTATTTTACTTATCAATAGTAATGTTAAGATCTTTATAAAAATCTTTGCTAACAGACTAAACTTAGTCTGCAGTAATATAATTTCTTCTTATCAACAAGCCTTCATTTCTAGCAGATCTATTACTAACATGACCTTAGATATCCTTACTACTCTAAGAAACCAACCTGACTAAACTAAACAAAACTAGTTATAATTTCTCAATCAACAAAAAGTTTTTAACAGAGTTAGCTATCAATTTATAAAAACTGTCTTGAACAAAATGAACTTTGATTTCAAGTTTAGCAAGATAATTGACTCTCTCCTTAGTTCACAACAAGCCTATATTATGGATTCAGAATACTTCTCTAAGCCTTTTAGAGTAGAGAGAGAAGTTAAATAGCGTGATTTTCTTTTTTCTCTTCTATATATCCTAGCTATAAACTCTCTTCACTAATCTTTATAGACAATCCTAAATAGTATCAGAATATCAAACCTATCTTTCAAAGTAGCAGCTTATGCAGATAATCTAATGATTAGAATTAGTTCACTTTTAGACTGGGAATCTCTCAATTATATTCTCAGCAAATATGAAACTACTTCTAACTCTAATATCAACAAATCAAAGTCTATTTTGATTCTTTTACAGATAATGCCTGTAGAATTGAGCTTTGTAATCAAAGCAGATTCAAAATCCTTACTTAAAACACAGATACACTTTCAATTCTAGGCTATGAAGTAGATATCAAAGGTGCTTCAAAAAAAAACCTATAGACAAAGATAACCAAATTGATTCAAAACTATATTAACAACTTATCAACTAGAAATTTGTCTCTTAAAGCCAAAATTCTTGTCACAAAATCACTTCTTATTTCTATAATATGGTATACTACTTATCTACTTCTACCTAGCAGAAAACAGTTTGAAGAAATTAACAAAATTATAATGAACTAGATCAAAAACAAATCAAAGTTCTTTCCTTGCTACTTGACCTTTTAGCTTAATTTGAACTAAATAAGACTTTCTATACTAATTCTTAAAAATATTATTGATGCTAAATTAACTTCTATTTGGATTAAACTTCTTACAAGCAACTGTCTATAGGCAAGAATAGAAAGAAATCTAATCTCAAATAATACTCATACTGCAAAGGACATCTTAACTCATTTCATACTCAAATAAAACTCTACTAGATCAAAAAGATAGCTAGAGAGATAGAAACTTTACCTTAGAGTATAGAGAAAACTCTAAAGCAAAGTTGATTCTGCAGATAATTGGCTCTAGACTTTAGAATATCTTAAAATGAATACAATATCAGGAGCAGAATCTATAGTTAAAAAAGCAACTAAACTTTTGCTACAGCTAAATCTTTTTAGAAAAACCTCTAACCTTGTAGAGCTCTTTTACAGTAATAATCTCTTTTCCTGAATAAAATCAAAATATATACTAAACAAAAAAACAGATATTTTCTAGCAGATTGCCTACAAAGCCCTTTTCTTAGGGTACTAACTAAAACATATTTCATAAGACCAAGATGGATATTGCTCTAACTGTCAAGACTCTCTACAAACTCTAAAACACTTTGCCTTTGGTTATAAAATTAGTTAAATATTCTAGACTATAAGCTACAGTTCTTTAAAACTTACAGAAACTGACTCTAAACCCTTCTCTCTTAATAAAATTTTTACTGCAAATAATATTATCCACTCTTTAAAATAGAAAACAGATCAATAGATTTATATTAATATCATATATAAAATCTGATGCTAGTATACTACAGCAAAATAGAGTAATCAAAGATTCCTACAAATACTATTTCAAATCTTACTAAATCTAAACTATGAAGAATTTTTAAAACTTTACAAAAGTACTTATTACTTAAAAAGTCTAGCTTAGACAAAGATAGCATAGTAAAATTTTTAAACTTTGATATATAATCTGTATAAATTTTATTTTATTCAATAAAAAAATACATTCTGCATCTAAAAAAAAAAAAAAGATTTGAGTTAATAGAGTTTATTCAGAGAGTATATTTGTAACATGATAAAATAAAGTTAGTTGAGAGTTAGAGTAATAGAAAATAAAAATATTTTAAAAAGTGAAGTTTAAAAGAAAAGTAGTTTAGAGAGAAGTTTGGTGAGATAAGATTAACTGTATTAATAAAAGAGTTAATTTGTGGTGGATTTAGCTATAGTTAAGTATAAGATATTAAATTATTTTGAGCATATTGTGAAATTTGTTTAAATTAGTTAGATATATATTTTCTAATTGGTTTATTTGTATGAAGATAGATATTGTTCTATGATAAGAGATATTTGTTATCAGCTGTAGTAATTTGTTCAATAAAAAGAATATTGTTATTTTTAAGACTACTAGTGATTAAACTATAAGGGTTTGTAAGAAGTATTTCATCATTAAAAGAGAATTTTCTGAGATTGTTAAGGGGTATATGAAAATTTGTGAAAAGTTAGATAGAGTAATATTGTTTTTGGATAGTTATAAGAGATAAAAGATTATAGTATAGTTTTGTATTTTATATATATAAGTATTTAATAGGTTTTAAGTTAATTTTAGATATCATATTTTTGATAACTAGGATTTAATTCAAGAGATTTCAATTCTTTTAAGAAGTGGATCTGTTGTAAAAATACATTTAATATTTGAAGTACTTACTTTTTGAATAATATTATTAAGTATTAGGAGATTAAAAGAGAGTGAGTTTGTTAATACAATATTATTAGTATTTTTTTGTTAGAAAAAATATTATTTTGGTTTGAATTATAAGCAGATGAGAAAGTTTTAATTATATAGTTTTGTGAATAGAGACTATTTGAAGTAAATATTCTAAGAAAGATTGAAGTATAAGATTAAATAGTGAAGAGATTTGTAATAATGAAAGTTTTTTAAATTTGATTAATAAAAGAAAGTTTTCAATTTTGTTATAAATTGTTTCAAGAGTTGGTTTAGTTGAGTCTTTTTTATCATAGAATATATCAAGATATCTTATAATTTCTTCAGATTTTCTAGGTATGATAGTTTGGTTTCTATATATAAATAGTATAGTTAGTTATAATTTTGAAGATTAGAATTTAATATGTAATAGATCAGATTTAGATAAATTAATAGTTAGATTGTTGACTTCATTAATGCTGATGTATCATTGAGTATATTTTGTATTGTTTTCTAATTTTTACAGTACTATACTATGTTATCTATATATGCTAGTAGAGGAATGGTAATAGTAGATAAAGTAGTATTTAAGATGAGTTTAAGAGGAGATTGATTAGAAATTTTTAAGAGGTAGTTTTGGTATTTTTGTGAGATGAAAATAAGAATTAGATCATAATAAATTTTCTAAAGTAGAGATGAGTATATTTTTTCTTGTTCAATACTAAAGCTCAGTTAAACTAAAGTATTAAAATTATATCCTGTAATAATTTTTGCAAGTTGAGAAGTATGTAGTTTAGTAATAAAGTTTATACCTTTGGTTAGAATATCTATTTTTTTACATGTTTCCTGAAGTCAAGAGATATATATTTTGTCAATTACTTTAGACATATTTTGAAATAAAATTCAAGCTTCTTTGTTTTGAAATATATATTATTCTATTGTATTATATAGTATTTGAATTAGTATATATGTTGATATATTTTTGGTTCCAGCAAAGTTTAAGTTAAAGAGAAGATTATTTGAAGTGATAATTTTATTGAGTCATTTAGTGAATATTTTCATAAGAGTTTTTTGAATAGTTCAATAATAGAGATAGGTTTAACTTAGTTGAGAGTAAAGTCCTAATCAGATTTTTTTGGAATTAAGAAAATATTTGAAGATTTCCATTCTGTTAGTACTTTTTGAAGTTAAAGGCATTTGTTAATAAATAACTTTAAGATTTTTTGTATTTTTTAATCAGATTATTTGATATATTCATAGCAGATTTCAGAAAGGCTTACTACTTTTTAATTATGAAGGCTAGCAAGGGTCTTTTGTCATTTTTTGATTAGATATTTCAGTAAAGAGGTTTTGGTAATGATATTTGAATTCTGAATGTAGTTAGTATAATTAAAAGAATTCAGAAGATAGTAGTATTAGTTGAGTAGATTTTTCTTTAAAATAATTAGAGAAGTGATATTAAACTACATTTAGAATTTTATCATATTCTGTAAGTAGAGTATTATTAGTTAGGAGTCTGTTTAAGTTAAGGTTATTATATTTTTCTAATATTTTTTTGTAAAAAAGTTTAGGTATTTCTTTAAAAAATTTGTTATAGTTTTCTATTTTTTGTTTAATTTTATTATAAGTATCTTATTTTTGCTAATAGTTAAGTACTGTTTTAATGAGTTAGAATTCATTTTTAATTTGGTTAAGAGTAGGTATAGTAGAGACAAAGAAGTTGTCTGAATAATCTGTTAAATATTTAGAAAACAGAGTATTAAAGTTTGAGGATAAGAAATAGTTTTTAAGATATTGGATTTGTTTATATTTATAAAAAAGAGGTAGTTGTTTAGTTGAAGAGTTATCTTGTATTTTTTTAATTGTTTTAATTTTTTTAAAAGGAATATATTTAGTAACTGCTTTAATTAATGCTTTGTGGATTTAGTTCTAGCAATTGTTGAGTTAGTTTTGATTTGATATATTGTTTATTTTTAGAGAGATTTTTTGAAGACTTTGAGCTATTTGTTTAGCATAATTTTTAATTTTTTCTTTAGTGTAGTTCTTCTAAAGAAAGTATTTTTGTTTATATTATTTTTGAGATTTAGATTTGTTAATTATAATTAAGATTTCAATAGTTGTAATATTGTGGTCTAATTCAAGTATATTGTCATAAAGTATATCTGCATAGTTAATATTTGTTATTGATAAATTTGTCCAAATTTGGTCAATTTAACTTTATATATTTTGACAATAGAATGTGTAGTTTTTAGAGTTAGGAAAGAAAGTACAGTAGCTATCTTTAAATTGGTGACTAATTAGATATTTAATGAGTTAGAGTTCAGGTATTGATATTTTTTTAGAAGGATTACTATCAATATATATATTTGAAATACTATTGAAATCTCCTATAAGTATTGTTTTGTAAGTAGTATTTTGTATTAAAGAGATTATTTTTTCTTGAATTTCTTTATGAAATTGTTTTTTCTCTAAGGTTAGAATATAGATTTGTAGTAATCTAATTAGTTTGTTTTTGAGGTAGAGATCAAAACCTACAATATATCTGTTGTAGTTATATATTCTGGCAATATATTTTAAGATATTTTAGTGAATAAATATTTCTACACCTGCTTGATATGAATTTTTATAAGAGCTCTAATAGCTTTTGTAATTTTGAATATGTTTGTTTAAGAAATTTACTTATTTTGTAGAGAGATATGTTTCTGATATTTCTAAAATTTGATAAGAAATATTATTAAGTATTTAAGATAAAGTAAGTTGTTTATTAGATTGTAAAAGACTATTAATATTTATAGAAGCTATTTTTAAAGCAAGTGAGGTATATTCTATTGAGGTATTATTATTGTTATTAAAGTTATTGTTTGTAATAGAGATATTGTTTGAGTTTGATTTTAGAGGTAAATGAAAGTATTGTAGTTAATCATGAGGGGATAAGATAGTATGATTTAGGAGAAGAGAAATATTGTGATTAATATAAATATGAGTTTCAGTTTTTGTTGAGTTGATTGGGATTTTTGGAATTTGAGTATAATTAATTATTAACTCTTTAATAATATTTTTTGTCAGTATAACTATGATTATTTCTTTTTTTTTTTTTTTTTTTTTATTTGACCTTGTGGTCAAGGTGAGGTCTTGTTTTTATCTTTATTAATAATTATATCTGATATAGTTAAGAGTTAACAGTGAACTACTTGGTTATATATTACATGCAAGAATTAAAACTCAGATGACTATAATATT